>AWOL01S0031214.1:118383-158461 GCA_000715115.1 Nicotiana otophora
ACGATATCCATTCCCCATTTCATGAACGGCCATGGGGATAGGACTGAGTGAAGTTGCTCTCCGGGTTGATGTATCATTGGCGCAAACCTTTGACATTTGTAACATTTACGAACAAATTCCTTCGCATATTTTCCCATATCGGTCCAATAATACCCTGCTCTAATTATTGTTCGAACCAATGTATCGGCACCAGAGTGATTCCCACAAGTGCCCTCGTGCACTTCCCGTAGGATATAATCGGTACCTCCCGAACCCAAGCATACTACTAGTGGTCCATCGAATGTCCTTCGATATAGCGTTCCATCCGAAGCCAACGTGAATCGAGCAGCTTTAGTCCGTAGGGCCCTAGAGTCTTTAGGGTCCGATGGGAGCTTTTCGCTCTTTAATAATTCAATATACTTATTTCTCCAATCCCAGGTTAAGCTTGTAGAATTTATCTCGGCATGACCTCCTTCGATTACCGATCTCGAGAGTTGGACGACAGTCCCCGAGCTCAAGTCAAGTTCCTCGACCGACGATTCCAAATTTGCAAGTGCATCGGCTTCATTATTTTGTTCTCGTGGAACATACCGTAAAGTCCATTGTTTGAAATGGTGCAAAGTGACAAGTAGTTTGTCTAAATACCTTTGCATTCTACCTTCTCGAACTTCGAAGGTTTCGTTCACTTAACTCACCACCAGCAAAGAGTCACATTTGGCTTCAATGACTTCTGCTCCCAAGTTTTTAGATAGCTCGAGACCTGCAATCATGGCTTCATACTCGGCCTCGTTGTTAGTTAACCTGGTAGTTTTAATAGATTGCCTAATAGTGTTACCTGTGGGTGGTTTCAAAACTATACCTAGCCCAGACCCCTTCACGTTCGAAGCGTCGTCCGTAAAAAGGATCCATACTCCCGATGATGTACCCGATTTCAACAGGAGTTCTTTTTCGACTTTGGGTACGAGGGTTGGCATGAAATCGACCAGGAAGTCTACTAAAATTTGAGACTTGATGGCCGTACGGGGTTGATATTCGATATCGTACCCACTGAGTTTGACAGCCCATTTGGCCAATCGGCCCGATAATTCGGGCTTCTGCAAAATATGACAAAGCGGGTAAGTGGTTAATACGCATATGGGGTGACATTGAAAGTATGATCCTAAATTTCTAGAGGCGCTTATCAGTGCAAGTGCCATTTGTTCTAGGTGTGGATATCTAGTTTCTTCTTCTCCTAAGGTCCGACTTATATAATAAACGGAAAATTGCGTATCTTGCTCTTCTCGAACTAGGACACCGCTTACAGCGATTTCCGATACTGCCAATTACAAGCAAAGTTTTTCGTCCGTTTTTGGAGTGTGAAGTAGTGGTGGGCTCGATAGATATCGTTTTAGTTCCTCTAATGCTTGTTGGCATTCCGAGGTCCAAGCGAAATCATTTTTCTTTTGAAGTAGAGATAAAAATTTGTGACTTCGATCTGATGATCTCGAAATGATTCGGCCTAAGGCTGCAATCCGTCTCGTTAGTCTTTGTACAGCTTTCATGCTGTCCACGATGGTGATGTCTTCGATGGCCTTGATTTTATCGGGGTTAATCTTGATTCTCCGATTTGACACCATGAAGCTGAGGAACTTGCCCGAACCGACCCCGAAAGCACATTTTTCGGGGTTGAGCTTCATGTTGTATTTCCTCAAAATCTCGAACATTTCCTGCAAATGGGTCAAATGGTCCTCTGCGCGCAGGTAACTAGCACGTCGTCAATATAAACTTCCATTGATTTACCTATTTGTTCTTCGAACATTTTATTTACTAGGCGTTAATAAGTAGCCCCTGCATTGTTTAGCCCGAAGGGCATCACATTATAACAATATGTTCCATATTTGGTGGAAAATAAAGTCTTTTCCTGGTCCTCCGGGTTCATCTGAATTTGATTATACCCGGAATAGGCATCGAGAAAAGTGAGGATCTCATGGCCAGTCGTGGCATCGATCATGCGGTCGATGTTGGGCAGCGGAAAGGAATCTTTGGGGCATGCTTTGTTCAAATCCTTATAGTCCACACACATTCTAAGTTTGTTCCCTTTTTAGGCACTACAACTACGTTGGCTAACCATTCGGGATATCTCACCTCCCGAATGGACCCTATTTTGAGAAGTTTGGTTACCTCGTCCTTTATGAATGCGTGCTTTTCCTCGGACTAGGATCTTCTCTTTTGCTTCACCGGGCTGAACCTAGGGTCCAAGCTTAGCCGATGCATCGTTATGTCATGTGGGATCCCTGTTATATCTAAATGGGACCATGCAAAACAATCACTGTTTTCAATAAGAAATTGAACAAGTTTCTTCGTGAGTTCGGGGCTCAACCTAGTTTTCAAGTATACCTTTTGCTCGGGCCAGTGCTCGATTAGTGTGATTTGCTTTAGTTCTTCAATTGTTGATTTGGTGGCATCGGAGTCATCGGTAATCATGAAAGATCGAGGGACCCTTTGACTATCATCTTCTTCGATATTCTGGTTATCTGGCTGGGTCGAAGCCGACATCTGTGATTGCTATTTGGTGTCTCGTTCTCCTTCTGAGCCCGATCCCTTTATCGGCGAAGGCGAGGATATTGATTTCGCTTCCTCGACGGCGAACATTTCTTATGCGGCCGGTTGTTCTCTGTACACTATTTTGACACCTCTCGATGTTGGGAATTTGAGGACCTAGTGTAGGGTCGAAGGTACAGCTCTCATGTCGTGGATCCATGGCCTTTCGAAAAGGGCATTGTACCTCATGTCGCCTTCGAGCAAGTGAAACTTCGTTTCCTGGATGGTTTCGGCCACGTTTATTGGTAGGATTATCTCGCCTTTGGTGGTTTCACATGCCATATTGAATCCGTTTAGAACCAGAGTTGCGGGTAAGATCTGGTCCTGCAGGCCGAGCTGTTCTACAACCTTCAATCTGATGATGTTGGCCGAGCTACCTAGATCGATTAACACACGTTTAATCTTAGTTTTTTTCATGAGTACTGATATTACTAGTGCATCGTTATGAGGTTGGATGACTCCTTCTGCATCTTCATCATCTAAGGACAAAGTCCCTATGGTTGCGTAATCTTGAGTCCAAGATCGTTTTTCCCTCGCAATCGATGTTTTAGTGCGTTTAAACATTGGTCCCTGAGGGGTATCGGCGCCGCCGATGATCATGCGAATGACGAGCTGCAGTTCTTCTTGCTCGTTTTGCTTGCCGAAATCCCTGTTTTTAAAATGGTTCTTCGCCCTATCACTCAGACATTCCCGAAGGTGCCCTTTGTTAAATAAGCGGGCTACTTCCTCTCTTAGTTGTCTGCAATCTTCCGTTCTGTGACCATGGGTGCCATGATATTCGCACATTTGATTGGGATTCCTTTGGGTAGGATCGGTCTGCATGGGTCGAGGCCACTTAGAGTCTTTGATGCATCCGATAGCCGTCACGATAGCGGATGCACCAACGCTGAAGTTATACTCTGATAACGAGATGCTTCTATAGGATTGGCATATTTATCAAAGCCTCTCTTGCTCATAAGTCCCCAAGAATTTTTCCCTCAATCAATCCTTTGATTGTTCCGAACTGTATTGGGTGTTGAACCGTTGTTCATCCGATCTGCGACGTACGGTTGATATCGGTCTCTGTTCGACCTTTGTTCTCTGTTGATCTCCCTTTGGTTTTTAGTAGCTGTCCTGTTCTGATACACGGGTCCATACGGAGCTCCCATCTGGTCATCTTCGACCCTAATTTTCGATTGATATCGATTGTGTATATCTGCCTAAGTTATTGCTGGATACTCGATCAAAATTTGCTTCAGCCGACGTGATGTTGTCGAACTTAGCTCGTTCAACCCTTGGGTGAAAACTTGTACGGCCCAATCGTCTGTGACCGGTGGCAATTCCATGCGATCCATTTGAAATTGGGATACGAATTCCTTCAGCATTTTATTACCCCTTTGCTTTACTTTGAAGGGGTCTGATTTCCTTGTTGCAACCTTTATGGCACCAACATGAGCCTTTACGAACGAATCTGCTAACATGGCAAGAGAATCGATGGAATTTGGCGGTAAATTGGGATACCAGATCATTTTTCCCTTCGAGCGGGTCTCCCCAAACTTTTTCAACAACACGGATTCGATCTCATCGTCCTCCAAATCGTTACCTTTGACGGCACATGTGTAAGAGGTGACGTGTTCGTTAGGATCGGTCGTACCATTATATTTGGGAATTTCGGGCATACGGAATTTTTTGGGGATTGGTTTTGGGGTCGCACTCGAGGGAAAAGGCTTTTGTATGAATATTTTCGAATCAATCCCTTTTATCATTGGTGGAGGCCCCGGGATTTGATTGACCCTGGCATTGTACGTTTCCACTCTTTTTTCGTTGGCTTCGACTCGTTTTGTGAGTTTCTCGAGCAATTTAGTAATTTCGGGAGTGGTCCGCGATTCTTGCTCGTTTGATTTCACTATGGCGGGCTCCCTTCTAGGGAGGATTTCTCGAAGCGGATTGGGATCCGGCCTGCTTTGTATATGAGTTTGGCTCTGTAACTGGGCTATCGCTACTTGTTGGGCTTGTAGCATCTCGAAGATCATACGTAAGCTGGCTCCGATTTCCCTCGCGTTATGAGTGTCTCGGGCTACGGATCGAGTATCGCCCTGAATGCTTTTTTCTGATTTGGAACGCTGATTCGTCTCCAGAGCTATTCGTGAATTGACATCCAATGGTACTTCGGCTCGAATTTCGGGTACTTCGATTCGAGTCTCAGTGCCATCATCAAGTGGCCTTCTGCCCCCGGGTGCCAAGTTGTTAGTTTCATCGTGAAGGTCGGTTTCGTGGTCAATAGGTAAAGCCATTGCTGATTTGAAGCTGTAAACTGGTGTGTACTGTAGATTTATGTCAAACAATCACTGTTATCCTTAGCCCCACGGTGGGCGCCAAACTATTTACCCGAAAAATCAGATAACGTTAAATTTATGTATGGTTCTAAGGGTACGTGATACTCTTTGATACAAATTGTATAGAGAGATAGCAATACGAATATTCTTTACTATGAGAATGGGAATAATGAACAGAAAGAATGAATAAAATGAAGTAATACAAGCACAAGGAGATCTCTTTTGTTCCAGTGTATTCAGTATATCCATAGCTTACAAGGATCCCCTTTTATAGTAAAGGGTCATTACTTTATTTATAATAAAAAATAATAAAATAAAGCATATAGTGGAGGACCCATGATGATTTGTCTCTTCCTCGATTCCCGTCAAGATTTTCTCTCTTGGTGCGGTTGCAACGGCTCTTGTCGGTGAGCTCGATACCGGTTCGAACTCGTTACTGGGTCGAGCCATTCGGTCTTGGCTCGAGTTCGACCTTCGGGATGGGCGTCGCGCATTTCCGACCTCGAAGTAATGCCTTGCGAATCGATTTGGTCACGGGCTCGATAAGATTATTGAACCGACTCCTAGAGCAGCCTTCGGACTCGAGGCTCGTTAGTACTGTCTTCGGAGCTCACTCCCAAAATTCCACTCCGATTTCTTACCACTTGAACTCGATCGAACATAGGAAGGCCGAAATCTATTTCGACCATATACACCTATTCTGTTGATTCACCTCTAGGCTGTTGCAGTATGTTTGTTCGTTGGTTGTTATACGTTGAAGCTATGATTCCCTTTCTTACACTATATTTGCAGGAACCTCCATGTTTTGGATATTGGGTTTTCATCAAAATATCAGCTAAACTAAATAATCATAGGCGACGGACTCATTCTGTAGAGTATTTGGTTCTTCATCGTTATTATATTTTGATTAGTTATTTATTGCGAGTACTATAGTCAGATTAAATTTATGGTGATTGATTTGACGTAGCCTTTGGTATTGGTTTGAACAGACGGTGTGCTTCGGCTTGTGAGATAATTGGATGTTATGACATGGCGTTGAAAAATTGATATAGAATAACATCACATTGATTGACCTTGGGCCGATGAAAAAAATATTTCATTTATTGAGGCCATGACCCACCGATCGACCCTCCGAAGCAAGCCCAAAATTACGAGGCGATGACGATAATCATCAGAAAAGGAAAAGATGAGAAGGTGACGAACCAATAACCTTTGGACGGCGATATGACTAGCTCTGTAGTCACAACCAAGGCGTTCCCATTCTCATATCTAGTTGGAAATCAAATATCCGAGCCTCCTATAATATTTTTCAAACTATTTTTCAAAAACATATTCGAAAACCATTTTTCAAAACATTTTTCTAAAGACATGTTATATTAATTGAAAACATATTATATTAATTTATTTTTGTTTTATATTATTTTACTAATTTGTTTTGAGGTACTATCATATGGAGTCACTTTCGAAAAAGGCGGCGGTCGAAGAAAGTCAAAGACAAAATCCCGTCAAATTTCTACTTCATACTTTCCGTTCTCAGATGTACCGAAAACGCAAGTATAGTAAAATGATAGATAGATATCAAATGTGTGTGTGTATTTCAGATGTCACGTATAGTTTATAACTTGTTTGGTTAATTGGGATTGATATGTATATAATTAATTAACTTAGTTATATATATATATAAATGAAAGGCAGTACATCTTCTTTCTCAAAACGAATAACCTTACCTTTTTTTTACAATCATACTAGGATGCTTTTCAAACCAATCTATTTATATATTATTCTTTAATTAGTACACTTCAATTAGACATGACATGTAAAAATATAGTTGAAGTGTCACAGTTTGAATCTCTAGACCTTATACTCATTTGGGCTTGACCTGAACAATTGATTTCTCAAAATAGTCCTTCACTACCCACTATATTGCAACCCGTTTTTATTAGAAATGTTTCTCTTATATATTTATACATTTTTTATCATATTCATTGTTTTAATTTATCAATCAATTAGTTTATCTCATTCATTATACACTAAGATTATTTGAAGATAATTCTTTGGAGATAAGGCTTTCCATTCTTGGCCAATTATTTCGGATTGAGTTTTCTGTTTTTAGACTTTAACTTAAAGTAGTTAGCCTTTGGACATAAATTAATTTTTTTTCAAATGTATTTTTAATTTAAATTTGTTTAGTTAATTTACAAATACTCTACTTTTACTACATATTCTCTTTACATTTTATCAAGTCATCAACATATAATTCTTATACTTTATTCACTCCTTTTGTATATAATTTATTATATATAGATACTTATATTTCTACCATGTGACACTCATGTTTAGTCAATCTTCTTTTTCATTATTCTTTGTAAATATTAAATTAATTGTTCTTTACCTAATCCCTCATTTATTTGATCGAGTCCATCATAAACACATTTTGTGGATATCAAGGGATGTCTAACCCCTTCTCCTCGAGCTAATTTGAACCCTTACCTAGAATCTCAACAGTTTCACAGACCATAACCAAAGTGTACATTACATAGTGTAATATAGGTGTCCTTGTGTACCTTAAATACAAGGTGGTCACTTTAACTTCAATTAATCATGTAGAGTATCATAAGTTGCGGTTTGTTTTGACTCGTGCAAAATAGGGTGAAACAATGATATCATCAAATGGGTACAAGGCAAAGGCAATGTAATATCTGATATTTAGACATGCTTTTCAGACAAAGAGAATAAAATACGCAACAAATATCTCAATAACATCAAAATCAGAGTATAAATCAATCAATATGCATATATGAGAGCTAGTGCATGAATTTAGAATGCATGTGCATGCTCATGGTCAAATATAAACACCTCACAATACCAATCTATATGTCTGACACTGGCCAAGTGTCCAAACTAGCACTAACCTGGGTGTTTGTGCTTACATGGCCCAAAGTAACATGGGTAATCACCTGACTCCATAGGGATGGATCCATATCCAAATATTATTGCGGCATGCACCCGATCCACTAATAATACTAAAGTCCATAATCAAAATCCGCTTTGTCCTTAGTACAAAAATCTTCAACTTTCCTCAATATCTGTCACGGCCCAAAATTCTAACATGTAGTGATGGCGCCTATCTCAGTAGTAGGCAAGCCGATAACATCAATAACCCACGATTTCCTTTAACTTTAAAAATATAATGTTTAATACAATACCAAAGATCTAGTAATTTTCGATACAACACTTCCAAAACCTGATGTCAGTGAGTACATGAGCATCTAATATGACTACAAAATCTCAGAAATAGTACAACCAAATACAGTAAACAAGGATATAGAGAAGGAGAGACAAGGTCTGCAGAACACGGCTGCTACCTCAAAATCTCCTGAAAATCAACTGCGCGAAATAATCAACACCCGCTATGTTCAGGAACACCTGGATCTGCACACGAAGTGCAGGGTGTAGTATGAGTACAACCAACTCAGCAAGTAACAATAATAACTAAGGAACTGAAGATAATGACGAGCTACACAGTCATAGTTCACTTTCAGTAGTTCCAGCAAAGAATAGACATGCTTTCAAATCCGGCAGTTTAAGTCAAATCAATTTTATACAGTTCAATTTCAAGTAATCCGGATATAAATTCTTTTAGAGATTTCACAACAATAACAGACAGCAACCAAGTGCAATAACAAATGCAAAGAAAGTACATCCTCTCAGGCAACAATCACTCAGCTCATCACAACAGCTTAACCATTCGGCTCTCAACCCTCAGCCCTTAGCATTCACACTCAATGGGTACTCGCGCTCACTGGGGTGTGTACAGACTCCGGAGGGGCTCCTACAGCCCAAACGCCACAATCTGCACGGACAACTCATGTGTTGCACGGACAACTCACGTGCTATAATGTCCTGCACAGATAACTCACGTGCCATAATATCCTTACCTCACTGACAGGCCCTCAGCCTTACTCAGTCCTCAACCTTTTAATTCTCTCGGGCTCTCATGAATCACAAAGATCAGCCCAAACAAAGATAACATAATATATCAACAAATATCCAGAATGACTGAGGTATAATACGCAAGAAAAATCATGACTGAGTACAAGACAACAATTAGCAAATAATTCAACAAGTACGCGACCTACACGAGTCTCAACAGTACTATAACATAGCCTAAGCATGATTTATAGTCAAATTTCTTCAACACATAGAGATCATATAGCTAATAATAAATTATTCAACTTTACAGTTTCTCAGGACGGACCAAGTCACAGTCCCCTCGGTGCACGCCCATACGCCCGTCACCTAGCATGTGCGCCACCTCCAAAATAATCACATGATACCAAAATACGGGGTTGCATACCCTCAGGACCATATGTATAATTGTTACTTACCTCAACCCTTGTAATTCTTTATTCCGTTATACCCTTTTCACGAGAATTGGTCTTCAAAAGCCTCGTATCTAACCACAATTAATTCGATTCAGTCAATACTAATTATTGTAATTAATTCCATTAGGAGATACTAATATTTCCAATAAAATCCGAAATTAACTCAAAAATTACCCGTAGGGACCACGTCTCGGAACCCGACAAAAAATATAAAATATGAACGTCCATCCAACCACAAGTTTAACCATATACATTTCACCAAAATTCGACATCAACTCGACCCTCAAATCTTCAATTAAAGACTATGAAGATTTCTACCATTTTCAACCCAATCCTTACCCATTTGAACTTAACAATCCTTCCACAACCTTATTGGTATGTATACATAATACTCCTACACCCAAGAATCATACTATTAATCACCTATGTTTACTCCAAACCCGAAATTGAAGGATTGAGGAAAGAAATTCTTACCACTTTGAAGCCCTAGCAAGATCCTTGTGAAATCTTCAAACCTTGAACAAGAATTGATGGATAAATGACTAAATCCTCACTTTCTCTCTCTAAAATGCTCTCACATCTCTCTAAAATATCAGATTTTGGCTCAAAAATGAGCTTCAAGGGCTATAATCGAAGTTGGTCGGGTCAAAAATTAGAAAGAATAAAAGCTCCGACGCAATTATGCGATCGCATAACAGGTATGCGGTCCGCATACCGGCCGCATAATTTGGCCTCCAAAGCTGGGCGTTACTGACCCGATCTGCGATCATTATGCGGTCCGCATACTTGTTCTGATGTCACATAATGTACCGCAAAATAGGTCCGCGGTCGCATAGTGCATCGCAGAGTTTCCTCAAATCTTGCCCCTTACCTGATCCACTTTGCGACTATTATGCGGTCCGCAGAGTGATTTTGCGACCGCATAGTGGTCGTAGAAATGACCCTTTTCCGACAAGATTTTCCTTTACACATCGGTGCATTGTTCAACCCAAAAAGTCCTAGCCGAAATTTCTATAATCTTTGTACTAATTGATCTACCTCGGCACCACCAAAGCTTAATTTCCTTAGAAATATTTCTCTGTGGTCGTTACACATAAGTCAACATCCGGTCAACCTTTTCAACTGAAATTCTAAACCTTGGAACTAAGTGCTCCAAATCATTTCAAAACCTCACCGGACCCAAACCAATTACCCCGGAAAGCCAAATAACAACTGAAATTCACAATTTGAGCAGTAAATGGGGAAACGGGATTATAATACTCAAAACGACCGACCGGATCATTACAATATCGAACTCTCCAACTCACATACATGAATATAAGATGATGTAATAAAGATGCACCAGGACTAAATAATAAAAATATAACAACAACGATAACCTAGTATAACCTCACAAATAGGTTCTGGGGATGGTAGTGTGTACGCAGACCTTACGCCTACCCTGTGGGATAGATAAGTTATTTCTGATAGACCCTCGGTTCAAGATAGGACTAGATAATAAAAATACAAATAAATATTACCATGAATAAAATATGGTTATGGCTAATTATGTAATTTAACGTTTAATAGCACTTCAATGTGTTCATTTAATGTTCTTAAGATCGATTATGATATCAAACATGAGCAAAAAGAGTCAATAGTGACTAAGTCACAACTCAAGTATGGCAATTTCATGAGTATGGCTAAACTAAATATCTCAACACAACAAAAGAATTTCATCATTTTCAAATCAACAAGTCATAACTCTAGCATGGTCTCAAATCATGATTAAGATTCATCAAGTAGTCATAGAATTAATGAAACATAGATAACAATTCATAAAGTCTTAACAAGACATAATCTAGGCCCAACTCTATCATCTATGGTCATAACCTAACTGTCATGACTCCAAATTTCCACATTAGGATGTCGTGATGGCACCTAGTCTCTAAGACTAGGTAAGCCTAACGCATGCTGATTTAATAATAGAATTAAAATATTTAATTATTTATCATAAACCATTAAATGACATACATACCCGCAAGCATCCAATAGTTATAAGTTTCCCAAAACCGGTAGTACATAGTCATAAGTACTACTAAAACACACTAGAATTTCTAAACACGATACCGTTTTGAATTATAATTTAACAGTAGCATAATGAAGTAAGATAGTGACTCTAAGGCCTGCGAACGTTAAACAAGTATACCTTGAAGTCTTTTGTCGTGCAGACGCAACTCTTAACACCACAATCAGACTACCTAGATCTACATAAAAATTTATAAAAGCGTGGCATGAGTACATCACAACGGTACCCAGTAAGTATCAAGCCTAACCTCGGTAGAGTAGTGACAAGGCTAGCTCAAGACACCTACTAGACATAGAAACCTGTTCAAGATATACATAAGTTAACAATGGAAAGAACATCAATATAAGACCAACATCAGAAAAATTATTGATTTACAACCAACAATGAAGTAATAGAAACATAAATGGCAGCAAGTAGTAAATGAGTAATAAAACAATAACATAATCAGAACACCGATGAGATGTAAATAAACTCAAATAAGGAAAACAAACGGATGACAACTCAAATAATGAAAATGTTCCCAATGCTAGGACTTACAACAAGAATTACCCAGAAGCACCTTACCTTAAAAATCGCAAGTCATGAACCATAATTTCCAAATCTTACACATATGGCACCTCGTGCCCACAATAACAATCACATTCACATGGAAAAGCCCACGTGCTACCATGTACTTTGCAACCATGATAAATATTAATTTAGACAAATGAAAGATGTATTTAGACATCATAAAACATAATAACAATCTTGAATAAGGTAAGGGGTCAAATGAAATAATGAGTTTATGTAACGGCTCGGTCGGTCGTCTTGAGTGTTGTAGCCCTGTTCCCTCATTAACTACTTATTTTGTACTCAATTGTTGTTATGTGACATATCAGGGTAGTTGGTTTAGTTCTGTAGATATTTCAGAATGAATTAGGATACTTAGTCCCAACGTTGGAAGCCTAAGTTGAAAGAGTTAACCGGATATAGACTTATATGTAAATGACTCCAAACTGGGGTTTTGACGGTTCCAATAACTCTATAGGGTGATTTTGTACTTAGGAGTATGTCCGAATTTTGATTTGGAGATCGGTAGATGATTTTGGCTTGAATTGGCGAAAGTTGGAAAAAAGTTTGGAGAGTTGACAAGTTTGACCGAGAGTTGACTTTGTGATTTCCGCACTCGGATTTAGGTTTCGAAAAATGGAATAGGTTTGTTGTGTCATTTATGACTTGTGAGCAAAATGTGAGGTTAATCAGAGTTGATTTGATAGGTTTCGGCATCGAATATAGAAGTGTTGTTTGAAATCATACGATGCGCGATTCGTAGTTTTATTGTTGTTTGATACTATTTGACGCGTCAAGCGAGTTTGTATGATATTTTAGGACTTGTTGGTATGTTTAGTTGAGGTCCTGAGGGCCACGGGTGTGATTCGGATCATGTTCGGCGCATTTTGGAACTTGGAAGACTACTGATTTTTGTTGGTGCCGGTTTCCTTGTACGTGATCGCAAGCGGAGGATCGCGATCGTGAAATGTTGTTGTGGAAGCTGGGATTTTTGTTCTATGCATTCGCGAGTGAGTTTCTACGGTCACCTATATTGGAGAGTCAGTGAATCTCAAACGCGCGTGTTCTTCGCGATCGCGTGGGCAGGTTTGCTACCGTGTAGTGTGTTTAGCCTGTAAGTAGCATTCGTATGGGTATATTCGCATTTGCCTATATGCGATTCTGTTCTTCGCGATCGCGTGGGAAGGTTTGCTACCGTGTAGTGTGTTTAGCCTGTGAGTAGAATTTGTATGGGTATATTCGCATTCGCGAAGGGTTATTCTTTTGGCATCTTGGGTTTTGTGCTTCGCAGTCACGAAGCATTTCCTGCGATCGAGAAGAAGAAACACCTTGGCAGAATATAAGTTTCGAAAATGAGGGTTTGAGTTATATTTCACAATTTGATTTTGGGAGCTCGGAGTGAGGCGATTCTTGGAGGGATTTTCAAGTGAGTGATTGGGGTAAGAGATTCTAACTCGGATTTGGTTAAATTACATGAATATGTCATTATTTTTAACATTTAATTAGTATTTTGGGTTTAAATATTGGGGAGAAATTGTAGAAACTTCATAGGCTTTAATTTGAAGATTTGAAGGTCGAGTTGTGATAGGATTTGAGTAATTTTTGTATGATTGAACTTGAGTTGATTGTATCGAGTTGTTTGTGTACGTTCGGAGGCCGATTCGTGAGGCAAGGTCTTATTAGAGTAGAGATTTGCACGGTTTAAGATAAGTAACAATTCTAAACTTGGTGCTAAGGGTATGAATCCCTGGAATCGGTGTTATGTGGTTGGTGTTGAGGTGACGCACATGATAGGTGACGGGCGTGTGGGCGTGCACCATAGTAATTGTGATCCGGTCGATTTCGTGGTACTGTGTAGTCATCAAACCTTGTTGCTATTCATGTGACCTCTATGTGTTAGAGTAATTGAGCTGCAAATTCATGTTAGAAATCATATTAGGCTATATGCTTATCCTGTTGAGACCCACTGGGGTCATTTCTGTAGTTCAATATTTTGCTTAGATGGCAATTTTGTACTCAGTCACATCCATCATTTTCATGTCATATATCAGTCTCTATTACTATTTATTGTTGTGTTATATATCATTGTTTGGACTGATTGGCATGAGATTTGTGAGCCCGAGAGACTGAAGAGATTGATGACTGAGTTGGGGTATAAGAGCCGTGTTGTGAGTGGGATTGTGGATCGGGATGCACGTCGCAGTAGGCCTTATGGCTTATTATATATTATTATATGGATCGGGTTGCACACCGCAGCGGGCCTTTTAGGCTTTATCATTGTGGGATCGGGTTGTACGTCGCAGCATGCTAGATTGACTAAGTGCAGTAAGTGCAGGTACCGTACAGTGCTGAGTGACTAAGTGTGATGAGCGATAATTCAGACAGTCAGATTGCGTACTCAAAGCGTGTAAGTACGTGAGGTTTTCATTGTGTTACATCTCATATGATATGCATATTGGCATGTAGATATAGAGATGCAAAATTCCTCATATCAGTTATACTTGGCATACATTATATATATCGAGCTTAACTGTTAAACCTGGAAGCATGTCTACATTCCTACACTGTGTACCAACAGGTTATGAGTTTCTCTGAGATATTATTGTTATATTTCCTGTCATTGTTGTACTGTTAAACTCTGTATTTGGATTGTATTTGTTGAACTCATCACTGCTTTCAGCTCAAGGTTAGTCGTGTTATTTATTGAGTACATTGGGTCGATTGTACTCATACTACACTCTGTACTTCGTGTGCAGATCCAGGTACTTTCGGGCACGGAGATTGCTAGTGTTGGAGCTTATCCAGTTCGGAGACTATCGAGGTAGTTGCCTTGGCGTCCGCAGACCTTGACTCTCCTCATTTTTCTTTTAGTTTCATTTATATTGTTCTACCTTCCTAGACAGTATTCAGCAGTCATACCGTGTTATTGTATAGAAGCTCATGTACTCAGTGATACCCGGATTTTGGAGGATTCTATATTGAGTTGCGGTGTTTTCTTCCAGTTATTATGAGATTTTATTTACTTAAGCCTATTTCGGTATGTTCTAAATTAATGATGCTTGTTATTTGTGAATTGTCTGCTTGCCTAATACAAATAAAATAATGAGTTTATTTTAGAAATCAAGTAAAGTAAAATAATATACAATTTGTACGAAACAGAATATAAGATGGGTTTAGTTTAGAAATCAATAAAATTGAGTAAAAGTATCATTTTTAAACAAAGCAAAATATAAGTTAAATTAACGAATTAAATATAAAATTTGTTAAAGAAAAACATGATAGCAATTTTAAGTAAGGTGAACATCTAACAGGGTGATGAGTATAATTTGAGAACCCAATTATAGTGAAAGTGCGATAACCATTTAGAATAATAAGGCGCCAAGTGAGATAACGAGTTATATCTTAAGAGGCACATAGAATAAAGTATGTTAATAATTCTCTTATTTAAACCATTATGTTACCAACAACGCAATAGAATATGACATAGTGGCTTCACGCAATTAAATTCACATTGACAATCAATTCACTAAGTTATAAAGGAGGCATAGATTGGCACGTTAAAGAAACACAACAAATCGATTAGAATGCATGAATCACACAAGACACCACAATCGTTCCAACACCAAGATAACAAAAAATAACAAAACACAATGAAAATGCAGATGAATGATTGAAGGAAGAACAATGTCCGTTCAAATCAACAAGTTGTCCCAACATGGAATGTACAATGAAAATCACAACTGAGGAACTGCCTCGTATTCACATTTCACAATTTTCAATCACAATCTTTTTTTATGCCGCCGCCGGAGCCTTATATTTGAAAAAGGTTTTGAAAACAGTTTTCCCGAAATAGCTACAGGCACTTTAGCCAACCTTATGATACCGTGTGGCTTCACATAGTTCCCCTACAAGCATCACGCACATAAGTCCCACCTTATACCACCGCATGCACATTAACCCCAAGGCTTATACCGCCGCATGCACGTCAATATCATATTACAATAATAACTCGCGCCACAAGTGCCTATATATCACAATTTTCCAACAATCAACAATATCAATATTTTCACAATAATAGCCCATGGCTCCACCACAACGGGTACAAGCTCTTGGGAGTTCATAACCCAAGAGTCCGACCCACACCAGTTGGGTCTCATAACTCCTGAAATACTCTTTCAAAACTCGCCAAATTCGAGTATGTTATTCCTAATATAGGAGAACAAAACCCAAAAAGGAATCGGGAAATAAACACCTCTAACTCGTTTTTAATTTTTAAAATTTAGGACATAACGCTAGGTCTTGATTTAAAGAATTAAATGGTTTTTCAATTAAAATCACAGATTAAAGCTTAAACCAAGGGAATGAATCAAAGGAAAATACTTAGGTTATGGTTTAGACCTTACCCCATAGAAGAAACTTGAATAACATCCTTGAATTCTCCCAATCCCAAACTTTCAAGATGAGAAAAACTCTAACAACATTAATAGCCAAAAATGCCCAGCTGTTCTGCCTCATTTCTTGAAACAAAGGATCTTGAAACTCGCTTTTGATGCCTCTAATAGATTCCTCGTAATATTCCAACAAGTTAAGATTTTTAATCACTCAATTTCACCTTATAATAAAGGAGATATGTTGGTTTCAATATTTGGAAATAGTGCAAATTTTTAAATACGAATTCAGTTCCAATTTAGTAATTAATCTAAACAAAATCTAGCAACCTAATTCTTAGTAAAATGACCATAAATTCCTCATACGATGTCGAAACTTGATAATTTTAGTTGATATGGTTCCAAAATTACCATACGGATATAATAGTTTAGTCGAACTATGAATCAAATGCTGTTTTCTCAATATGGTAACATTTATGCTCAAATCGACGTCAAAACTGAAAACAATCACCATACAACCCAAATATATCCAAAACTCATCGGAATTTACCCAAACTTTGTGTGCATGTCCAAAATCATCATGAAAACGTATTGGAATAATAAAACATGATTCCTAGTCCATTTATCCAACATCAAACCTTAGTCAACTCTTTCAACTTAATGATTCTCGTTTAAAGATTCTAAAACGAGAATCATTCTTCCAAATCAATCCTGAACCGCATGAAAATCGAAACCAACCATACACGCAAGTCATAATACATAATATGAAGCTACTTAAAGTCTCAAACCACCAAATGTAATGCTAAAGCTCTAAATGACCGGTCGGGTCGTTACATTCTCCCTCACTTAAACATACGTTCATCCTCGAACATGTCAAGAGTCGTTCCAAAGCGATCAAATCACCATATACCCTCGTCATACATATAACTATGGGTGATCCCACATCACCCCAAACCATATAAGCCTGACAACACCACCTAACAGAGGATCCTTACAACAACCGTAGTCCATAAACCTTAAAACCCAAATCCCCAATATCTAGAACTCATTATATGACCCTATTCTTGCATCTATGCACCATATAACTCTGAAAAAGTTGTATCAATCCATAACCATATCTCAAGACATAATCACGTGATATAGCACATAACTCAAATACTCGTAGCAATAACTTTCAACCGTAATAGTTGCTCGATAACCAACCCGACACCGGTAACAAACCCCATATCAACTAAACCCTTGTTCTGAACCTTCGTACACTTCCAATGATGAAAGAAACATACCAAAACTCATAACCATCCATCAGATTAACAAGTCCTGAAGCTCTCTTGACCGATAAGAATCATATCCAAAATCTAAGCCGACTAATGACAAAATTCTTGCAAACATACCTTAATCAAATTCGATGGCACTCATTTTAGGCCCAATAACCTCACCTTATCCAGTACAAGCTACTCGACTGACATGTCACACAAATCCTACTTAGCGCCACATACATGCAATTCGTGCACCAACGAATAATAACTCAAATATGCCGAATGATAAAAAGAGAATGGAAATAAAGAAACCATCCCTCCAACTCAGCAGATACCACCACAAAGAGCAATGATATCAATCCAACACATAAGGGGAAATATAACCCATGAAATAAGCACAAAGGATCATATCCTAGCATAATGCTGCTGCGATGCATGACCCAATTCAACATTGATCCACCTAAAATACGTCGAGCCATGATACTCACAAGTTACAACCATAAGCATATCAACATCAAACACATGAAGTGAGTGATGATAACCATGGAGATATGGACATCACTATATACTAGAAACAGGAAGACCATAACCAAGGCACAATCAACCATTCAACACCCTAAGAGCAATCTCGCTCGAATATTGCTACAAAGCCCAAACATAACTGAATCAGTGTGTAGATAACCAAAAAATCACAACACATTGTAACATAAGAGAGTAACACATGAGACATATCAGAACACGAATGTGATCGGTAATGACAAGACCAATCGTTTTGCTTTCTAGAACCTTGTTCTCCTAAATAAGACTTTCCATACTTGATTTTACTGATTTATGACTTACGGAGATGGTTAGTTCGGGATTTGAAAGAGTTTGGGTTGAAATCGGAACACTTGGTTCCTTAAGGTTGACTTAAAAGGCTAAGTTTGACTTCGGTTAATATTTTGAGTAAATTACCTCGGAATAAGGATTTGACGGTTCCAATAGGTTCGTATGATAATTTTGGACTTGGGCGTATGTTCGGATCGGGTTTTGGATGACCCGGAAGCATTTTGGCGCCCAATAGTGAACGTTGGTTCTTGAAGAACTTTGAAGTTCTTTAAATGTGGCTTGGAGCGGGTTTTGGTGATATCGAGGTCCGAATAGAATTTAGGGACCGAGAATAGTTCCGTAATGTTATTTAATACTTGCACCCAAAATTTGGTATCATTCCGAGTAGCCTAAGCATGATTTGGCGCATTCGGAGGAATTGGAAGAACTTGAAGTTCTTAAGTTTGATTCAATTGGTTTTAGGGTGTGATTCTTGGTTTTAAAGTTGTTTCGGGCATTCTGAGAGTTCAAACAAGTCTGTTTTATGGTTCCAAATTTATTGGTATATTCGGGTGGGGCTCGAGGACCACGAGTGTCAATCGGACGAGGCTCGGACTATTTCGGGAGTTGAAGCAATAGCTAAAGCTCCCCAGTTCTGTCATAACCTCACCTGCGGTTGGTCCACCATAAGTTCAAGCTAAGCCCCCGCAGATACGACCCAAGGATGGCCAGCCAGGTTCCGCAGATGCGGCTCCTTCCACGCAGAAGCGGGACCACAGAAGCGGGAGCCCTTCCGCAGATGCAGCCCCAACCGGCCCAGCCAATTCCGCAGAAGCGGACACCTGGTCCGCAGAAGAGAACCCGCAGGTGCGGCCAATGCACTGCAGGTGCGAAAATTGCAGGGGCAATGAGGTTCACTTAATATGGGACTTAAGCCATTTTCACTCATTTTCTCCCACTCTTTGGGCGATTATTAGAGCTTCTTGAGAGGGATTTCCACCTAGCTTTTGGAGGTAAGTAATTTCTACCTGTTATGAGTTTAATACATAGATTATGGATAAATTCTAACATGCAAATTGGTAGAAATCATGGGTTTAGATGAAAAACCTAGGGTTTGACAAAAATGAGATTTTACCATGAAATTGACGAGGGAACTTAGTAAATATCATATATTTATGTTCCTAAGGTTATGGGTAACAACTTGCTTTGAAAAGTTTCGAAATCCGGGCACGTGGGCCCGGGGGTGAATTTTAGAAATCTTGCAATTTAGGTTGGGTAATCACTTAAATGGTGGAATTATAAACTTTTGAGCATAGATTAATTAGTTTATGTAATGTTTGACTAGCTTCGAGTCGTTTGGCGTCAAATTTGAAAGTATGAGCACCTTCTTGAATTGGAAAGTAGGCTTTGAAACGAGGTAAGTCTCGTTTCTAACCTTGTAAGAGGGAATTAACCCCATAGGTGAATTAAATAAATGTTTGTACCTAATTGTAGAGGCTACGTACGTACGAAGTGACGAGAGTCCGTATGTAGCTACTATTATGCTATTGTTCCGGTAGTTTAGGACCCGTATCATGCTATACTTGGAATGTTTGTGCCCTTACTTGCTAATATAATCATTTAGTCATGATAGAAATTGATAAAAGAATTTTATAAGGTTAAATTCACTTACTTTAAGGTTGGTATGAGATACTTGATTGTAAATGAGAAACTTGTGTTTTCTTGAAAATAATTGTTATTTGTGGATCGGGCCGAACGCCTCGGTAGTAAATAGAAGCATCTATGGTTCGTGCCGTTCGACCCTCCGGCAGTGCACAATTTAAATATTATGTTGGACCGGGCCGTACGACCTCAGCATAATTGCGCATGTTAATTATTTGGAACTCTCCGTGATTTATACTGCTTAAATGTCTTGAAATATAAGTCGTTAAAGGATATGACTGAAATTGAAATTTTAATTACGAAAGAGGAACTTATCTCTTCCCGTTATTTAACTGTCAGTATTATTCATGATATCCATACTTAGCATAATACTTTAATTACATTATTATTGGCCCTAGTAAGTGTCAAGCCTACCCCTCGTCACTACTTCTTCGTGGTTAGGCGGGATACTTACTGGGTACATATTATTTATGTACTCACACTATGCTTCTGTACTTAATTGTACAGGATCTGAGGCTGGTACATCTAGTTACCCGCCCAGCGCGCATACCTGATCTTGGACCGAGACTTCACAGTGAGCTGCCCCTTCTGAGCTATTCAGCAGCATGCCGGAGTTTCTCTTTTGTTTTTATCTGACTATTCTGTTTCAGACAGTAGAATAGTCATCTTTTGTATATTCTACTAGTTGCCCACACAATTGTGACACTAGATTTTGACACGTATTAATAGACTTTGATTTTTGGGTTATAATTCAATAGTTATAACTGCTTTTAGATGTTTCTGTTTATTTGCCTTACAAATCCTTTATTTATCAAATGCTTTAAATATAAGTAAATCTAAATGTTGGAATTGCTTAATAAACAAAAATGGGAAATCACAAAGTTGTTCACTATTGGCTTGTCCAGCAACGGTGCTAGACGCCATCACGGCCTGACATGGAGTTGGGTCGTGACAATATGGTATTAGAGCATTAGGTTCACGTAAGTCTCACAAGTTATGGGCAGGCCTAGTAGAGTCTTGCAGATCGATGCGGAGATGTTCGTACTTATCTTCGAGAGGCTATGGGGTGTTAGAAAACTACTCATTATTCATCTTCTATCGTGTAATTGATGGTATACTAAATTTCCTTCCTCTATTCTCTCAGAGATGGTGAGGACGCGTATGGAGGACGTTCCAAACCCGGGAGGAGCTGCTACCCCATTGCTATAGGTCGAGGCAGAGGTGACGAGGGCATCCCAGAGCTGCCCCAGTAGCACCGCTAGCAGATCTAGTGGAGGATCACATTATTGAGGAGCAGGGAGAGGTGCCTGCCACAGAGCCAGCCACGGTAGATTTCATAACCGGGCTTTCAGGAGGTCATGGGCCGTATGATGCGGTTCATGGACACCATGACTCAGGATGGTTTATTTCTAGCGGACCCAGCCATATATCAGGCAGGAGACGGAGCACAGACCCCTACTGCTGAGGCTCCTGGGCACGTAGCTGCAGTATATCAGACTCCGGGTGCACTACCCGTGGGCAGAGCCCAGCCTGTTGCGGCGGCTTCACCTGAGCCTAGACCGGCTGTGGACGGTGATCCGCATAAGTTATTGGACAGATGGACTAGGTTACACCCTCCTATATTCAGAGGCGAGCATCATGAGGATGCCCAGGATTTCATTGATAGGTTCAGGGACAGACTGCACAACATGAGGATACTAGAGTCTCATGGGGTTGACTTCACTACTTTCCAGCTGGAGGGCAGGGCCCGTAGATGGTGGCAGTCTTGTCTTCTTGGCAGACCAGCAGGTTCTCATCCCATGACTTGGAGCCAGTTCACACAGCTTTTCCTAGATAGGTATATTCCACCCTCCGAGAGAGAAGAGTTATGGTATCAGTTTGAACAGCTTGAGTAGGATCAGATGTCAGTGACCGACTATGAGGCGAGGTTTTTTGAGTTGTCTCGCCATGCACTTATGATACTTCCTACGGACGCAGAGAGAGTGCAGAGGTTTTTTGCAAGGCTGCACTCTGGTATTAGGGCCAATATGGCCCGAGAGGTTGAAATGGGGACCTTTTATCAGCTGGTAGTGGAGATTGTTCGGAGGATTGAGGGTTGCCGTCAGAGGGGGAGAGAGCAGATGCAGCAGGACAAGAGGGCCCATTTCTCTGGAGAGTTTAGAGATGCCCCGGCTAGGGGCAGAGGTCAGTTTTGGAGGGGTCAGCCTAGCAGGCCCCATGTTAATCAACACCACCTCCTCGAGGTGCTCCAACGCGCCCCTATTTCAGCGCCATGCCAGAGAGTTCTTACCGCCCACCAGCCATCCAGGGTTCTTCCAGTGGGTACTCAGGTTACCAAGGTTCTTCCAGCTCCTATTTTAGTGCCATGCCGGAGAGTTCATAACGCCCATCGGCTATTCAAGCTTCTTCCAATGGGTCGACAGGCCATCAGGGTCAGACATCAGGGCAGCAAATCTCCGCATCGAGGGGCTGTTTCAAGTGCGGAGATCTCGGTCAGATGAGGAGCTTTTTGGGGCAAGGCAGTGCAGCAGGGCCAGCAGCCCATGATTTTAGTACCAGCTGTCCAGCCACCCAAAGGCGGAGGGCGGGCTGGTAGGGGTCGTCCTAGAGGTGGAGGCCAGGCAGGGAGAGGCCAGTCAGCTATTGTTCAGTCAGGCGGGGGCCAGCCCGCTGGCACTCCAGCCAGATTCTATGCTTTTCCGGCCAGACCAGATGCATTGGCCTCAGATGTTGTGATCACAGGTACTATTTCTGTATGCGATAGGGATGCTTCAGTATTATTTAATCCAGGGTCTACCTATTCATATGTGTCATCTCTGTTTGCTCATTTTTTTGGATATTCCTCATGAGTCCTTGGGTACTCTTGTTCATGTGTCAACTTCTGTGGGTGATTCTGTGGTTGTGGATCGGATCTACCCGTCCTGTGTGGTCACGTTCTGTGGTTAAGAGACTAGAGCGGACCTTCTGTTGCTTGATATGATCGACTTTGAGGTAATCCTGGGCATTGATTGGTTATCCCCATATCACGCCATCCTTGATTGCCATGCTAAGACTATTACCTTAGCGATGCCAGAATTACCGAGATTACAGTAGAATGGTTCCTTGGTTAGTACATCTAGTCGGGTCATCTCTTTTCTGAAGGCTCGACATATGGTCGTAAAAGGTTATTTGGCTTATCTAGCTTATGTTCGAGACACCACCGCAGAGTCTCTGATGATTGATTCAGTGCCAGTAGTCCGGGAGTTCACCAATGTGTTTCCTTCTGGCCTTCCAGGCATGCCACCAGATCGTGATATTGATTTCTGTATTATTTTGGCTCCAGGTATCCAGTCTATATCTATCCCACCATACTGTATGGCTCCGAAAGAGTTGAAGGAGCTAACAGAGAGGCTTGAGGAGTTATTAGCAAAGGGGTTTGTCTAACTAAGTGTATCCCCTTAGGGTGCACCGGTGTTATTTGTGAAGAAGAAAGATGGAACTATACGGATATGCATTGATTACCGCCAGCTGAACAAGGTTACCATCAAGAACAAGTAACTATTACCGCGTATCGATGATTTGTTTGACCAGTTGTAGGGTGATAGGGTGTTTTCTAAGATCGACTTGAGATCGGGTACCATCAGTGGAAGATTCGGGACTCAGATGTCCCAAAGACTGCCTTCCATACCAGATATGGTCATTATGAGTTTCTAGTGATGTCCTTCGGCTTTACTAATGCCCCAGCGGCGTTCATGGATTTGATGAACAGAGTGTTTAGGCCTTATATTAATTCCTTTGTTATTGTCTTCATTGATGACATCTTGATTTACTCACGTAGCCTGGGGGAGCACGAGCAGCATTTGAGAGTGGTACTTCAGACATTGCGAGAACAGGAGCTATATGCTAAGTTCTCCAAATATGAGTTTTGGCTAGAGTCTATGGCATTCTTAGGGCATGTTGTATCAGGAAAAGGTATTAAAGTGGATCCCAAGAATATTGAGGCAGTTCAGAGTTGGCCTCGTCCCCCTTCGGCGACTAAGATCAGGAGTTTCCTAGGGTTAGCAGGTTATTATCGCTGGTCTGTGTAGGGTTTCTCATCCATTGCAGCACCTCTAACTAGATTGACCCAGAAGGATGCCCCGTTTCATTGGTCCGATGATTGTGAGGCTAGCTTTCAGAAGCTCAAGACAGCCTTGACAACAGCACCAGTTTTAGAGTTGCCTTCCGGTTCAGGGAGGTATACTGTGTATTGCGACGTTTCATGCGTTGACTTGGGTTGTGTATTGATGTAGGAGGGGCGAGTTATTGCATACGCTTTACATCAGCTGAATTCCCACGAGAAGAATTATCATGTGCATGATTTGGAGTTAGCCGCGATTGTCCATGCTCTTAAGATATGGAGGCATTATCTGTATGGGGTGTCATGTGAGGTTTATACTGATCATCGCAGCTTACAACATTTGTTCAAGCAAAGAGATCTCAATTTGAGGCAGCGTAGATGGCTCGAGTTACTGAAGGATTATGAAATCACTATTCTTTATCATTCGGGCAAGGCAAATCTGGTCGCGGATGCCTTAAGTAGGAAGGCAGAGAGTATGGGTAGCTTGGCATTTATTTCAGCGGAGGAGAGGCCACTAGCTTTGGATATTCAGTCCTTGGATAACAGACTTGTGAGGTTGGATATTTCAGAGCCCAGCTGAGTTCTTGCATGTGTTGTTGCTCAGTCTTCATTATTGGGGAAGATCAAGGCCCGACAGTTTGATAATCCACACTTGGCAGTTCTTAGAGAGACGGTACTATAGGGTGGTGCCAAGGAGGTTTCTATTGGTGATGATGGAGTTCTGTGACTCCAGGGCCATCTATGTGTTCCTAATGTCGATGGCTTGAGGGAGAAGATTCTAGAGGAGGCACATAGTTCTCGGTATTCTATTCATCCAGGTGCTACGAAGATGTATCGTGACCTCAGAAAGCACTATTGGTGGCGGTGGATGAAGAAAGACATAGTGGAGTATGTAGCTAGATGTCTAAATTGCCAGCAGGTCAAGTTTGAGCACCAAAGGCCGGTGGCCTACTTCAGCAGATGACTATACCTGAGTGGAAATGGGAGCGTATCACTATGGACTTCGTAGTTGGATTGATGCGGACCTTGCGAAAGTTGGATGCAGTTTGGGTCATTGTCGAAAGATTGACCAAGTTGGCACACTTCATTCCGATTGTGACTACATATACCTTAGAGAAGTTATCCCAAATTTATATTCGGGAGATAGTTTGGTTGCACGGTGTGCCTGTTTCCATCATATTAGATAGAGGCCCTCAGTTCACTTCACATTTATGGAGAGCCCTACAGAGTGAGTTGGGGACCCATATAGAGCTCAGCACAACATTTCATCCACAGACCGATGGGCAGTCAGAGCGGATAGTTCAGATATTAGAAGACATGCTGAGAGCATGTGTGATTAACTTTGGGGGACAGTAGGATCAGTTTTTGCCTTTGGCTGAGTTTTCTTACAATAACAGTTATCAGTCCATCATTGAGATGGCCCCATTTGAGGCTTTATATGGTCGGCGATGTCGTTCTCCCATCGGGTGATTTGAGCCCGGCGAGGCTAGGTTATGTGGTACTGATCTGGTGAAGGATGCCTTGGAAAAGGTAAAGTTGATTCAGGAGCGACTTCGCACAGCACAGTCCAGACAGAAGAGTTACGTGGATCAGAAGGCGCGTGATGTATCATTTATGGTAGGCGAGAAGGTTCTCTTGAAAGTCTCGCCGATGAAGGGTATTATGAGATTCCGAAAGCAGGGCAAGTTGAGCCCAAGGTTTATAGGCCCATTTGACGTGTTGAGGCGAGTTGGGGAGGTTGCTTATGAGCTTGCTTTACCTCCCAGCCTACTAGGGGTTCATCCAGTTTCGGGTATGCTCCAGAGGTATCACGCCAACTTGTCTCACGTGCTAGACTTCAGTATTATTCAACTAGATGAGATCTTGGGTTATGAGGAGGAGCCAGTTGCTATTGTTGCTAGACAGGATCGTCAGTTGAGATCCAAGAGGATTTCCGTGGTAAAGGTTAAGTGGAGGGGCCAACCTATCGAGGAGGTGACCTGGGAGTCCGAGGAGGACATGCGGAGCAGATATCCACACTTATTCAGCACTTCAGGTATGAATCTAAACCCGTTCGAGGAAGAATGTTTTTTAAGAGGTGGAGAATATAACGACCCGACCGGTCGTTTTGCTTTCTAGAACCATATTCCCCTAAATAAAATTTTTCGTACTTGCTTTTACTGATTTATGACTTGTGGGGATGGTTGGTTCGGGATTTGGAAGAGTTTGGGTTGAAATTGGAACACTTGGTTCCTTAAGGTTGGCTTAAAGGCCCAGTTTGACTTTGGTCAACATTTTGAGTAAACGACCTCGGAATCGCAATTTGACAGTTCCAATAGGTTCGTATGATGATTTCGAACTTGGGCATATGTTCGGATCGGGTTTTGGATGACCCAGCAGCGTTTTGGCGCCCAATAGTGAAAGTTGGTTCTTGAAGAACGATAAAGTTCTTTAAATTTGGCTTGGAGCGGGTTTTGGTGATATCGAGGACCGAATAGAATTTCGGAACCAGGAATAGTTCTGTAATGGCATTTAAGACTTGCACGCAAAATTTGGTGTCATTCCGAGTAGTCTAAGCATGCTTTGGTGCATTCGGAGGAATTGGAAGAACTTGAAGTTCTTAAGTTTGATTCAATTGGTTTTAGGGTGTGATTCTTAGTTTTAATGTTGTTTTGGGCGTTTCGAGAGTTTGAGTGAGTCCATTTTATGGTTCCAAACTTGTTGGTATGTTCGGACGGGGCCCAGGGGCCCCGAGTGACGATCGGACGGAGGCTCACACCATTTTGGGAGCTGAAGCAACAGCTGAAGGTCCCCATTTCTGTCATAACCGCACCTGCGGTTGGCCAGCCGCAGGTGCGAGCCAAGCCCCCGTAGATGCAATCCAAGGATGGCCAGCCAGGTTTCGCAGATGCGGCTCCTTCTACGCAGAAGCGGGAGCCCTTCCACAGATACGGCCCTAGCCGGCCCAGCCAATTCTGCAGAAGCGGACACCTGGTCCGCAGAAGCGAACCCGCAGGTGCGGCCAATGCACCGCAGTTGCGAAAATCGCAGGGGCAGTGAGGTTCACTTAATACGGGACTTAAGCCATTTTTCACTCATTTTCTCTCACTCTTTGGGCGATTATTGAAGCTTCTTGAGAGGGATTCCTACCTAGCTTTTGGAAGTAAGTAATTTCTACCTATGATGAGTTTAATACATAGATTATGCGTAGATTCTAACATGAAAATTCGTACAAATCATGGGTTTAGATGAAAAATCTAGGGTTTGACAAAAATGAGATTTTACCATGAAATTGACCTGGGAACTTAGTGAAAATCATATATTTATGTTCCTAAATTTATGGGTAACAACTTTCTTTGAAAATTTTCGGTATCCACGCACGTGGGCCCGAGGGTGAATTTTAGAAATCTTGCAATTTAGGTTGGGTAATCACTTAAATGGTGCAATTATGAACTTTTGAGCATAGATTGATTAGTTTATGTAATGTTTGACTAGCTTTGAGTCATTTGGCGTCAAATTTGGAGGTTTGAGCGCGTTCTTGAATTGGGAAGTAGGCTTTGAGACGAGGTAAGTCTCCTTTCTAACCTTGTAAGAGAGAATTAACCCCATAGGTGAATTCAATAAATGTTTGTACCTAATTGTGGGGGCTACGTACGTACGAGGTGATGAGAATCCTATGTAGCTACTATTATGCTATTGTCCGGGTAATTTAGGACCTGTATCATGCTAGACTTGGAATGTTCTTGCCCTTACTTGCCAATATAATCACTTAGTCATGATAGAAATTGATAAAAGAATTTTATAAGGTTAAATTCACTTACTTGAAGGTTGGTATGAGATACTTGACTGTAAATGAGAAACTTGTGTTTTCTTGAAAATAATTATTATTTGTGGATCGGGTCGAGCTCCTCGGTAGTAAATAGACACATCTATGGTTCGCGACGTTCGACCCTCCGACAGTGCACAATTTAAATATTATGTTGGACCGGACCGTACGACCTCGGCATAATTGCGCATGTTAATTATTTGGAACTCTCCGTGATTTATACTGCTTAAATGCCTTGAAATGTAAGTCGTTAAAGGATATGACTGAAATTGAAATTTTAATTATGAAAGAAGAACTTTTCTATTCCCGTTGTTTAACTATCAGTATTATTCATGATATCCATACTTAGCAAAATACTTTAATTACATTATTATTGGCCCTAGTAAGTGTCAAGCCGGCCCCTCGTCACTATTTCTTCGAGGTTAGGCGGGATACTTACTGGGTACATATTGTTTATGTACTCAAACTATGCTTATGTACTTAATTGTATAGGATCTAAGACTGGTGCATCTAATTACCGCCCGGTGCGCATACCTGATCTTGGACCGAGACTTCACAGTGAGCTGCCCCTTCTGAGTTGTTCAGCAGCATGCCGGAGTTTCTCTTTTGTTTTTATCTGACTATTCTGTTTCAGACAGTAAGATAGTCATCTTTTGTATATTCTACTAGTTGCCCACACAGTTGTGACACCAGATTTTGGCACGTATTAGTAGACTTTGATTTTTGAGTTGTAATTCAATAGTTATAACTGCTTTTAGATGTTTCCGTTTGTTTTCCTTAAAACTCCTTTATTTATCAAATGCTTTAAATGTAAGTAAAGCTAAATGTTGGAATTTCTTAATAAACAAAAATGGGAAATCACAAAGTTGTTCACTGTTGGCTTGTCCAGCAACGGTGCTGGACGCCATCACGGCCTGACATGGAGTTGGGTCGTGACATGATCCACCCTAACTGATAACATACCCCTCCATAATAACTGTGCTGAGTAGATAAATCTGGCCCGATTTAGAACACACATCCTCATTAGACCTATTAGTAGCCTACAAATCAATTTTGATCCTTTCAAAGTAGGTAGATAGCCTCCGAAAAACCGACATTAACATATCTATAGTACATACCATCAGTTGCCAGCCTCTTAACACACCTTCACCCTTCACAACCATGGAACAATCTGCCTCGAGAACCCTCTTAGTCTTCAAATCCCTAGAATACTATAATCTCAATATCCGATCTCAACTATACTACTCAAATAACTGATATATTCCTTACATACGGTCAGCCTAAGATAAGTACTCCTATAATTATTTTGTACCATAAAGCAAAATCCGGACATCAGCAGTCGATCAACCAGGCAATTACCGTAATACTAGCCAGGCATCCGCAAGTCAAAACATAGTGCGCATTCTAGAGTGCACACCCTTCTTAGGTGGTATCAAATAATGCTAGCATTCTTCTAAACATCTGAAATCGTCTATGTTGTCTAGAACTCGTGACCCCATCCAGGCGAAAATCATACTACGGAACACGATCCTTATGTCAGTAGAAGACATCTGGCTCAAGCTGTGGTCGACACTATCAAGAACTCTTCAAGGCCAGTCCGCACATCACCAAGCCATCAGAACTGAATTTTCCCAACTCAACCAAGTCACTCAAGCCGTCAAACCCAAGAGTCTTGCCATATAACCCTGGTGAAGCACTACCACACCAAAAGACTAGTTACCTTTGTTGCTATGCTGACCCAACACCACCGAGTTGACCTACTTCTTCTAATCCTCCTCGACTTGTCTTCAGGTCAACACTTTACCTTATCGGTACATAATGATCCTAAGTCAAAGCTCACTGCGGAAGACCCTATCATAAAACACGTTGTCCGAAAACCCATAAACCGTTGTATTTCCTCTGGAGCACCCAACAATGCTATAACCGAGATACCCACTCTGAAGAGACCTTTTGTGAATCTGAAGATGTTTCTCTAACCTCTATGATACTGGAATGTAGATTTAGCAATTATACAAATATACCACAAGTTCCAGCACCATCCCATGAAAATCTATGATCTTAGTCATGTACAATTCCGAGGAACCCCTCAAACTGCATATATACCTCAGACCCAAGACTGATATGACACTTGCCCATGTAATCTGATCGTCGATAGTAGACTCCCCCACTTGGCGCGGAGTCATAGGGCACAACATCCGATGATCCACATTACCAACCTTCATAAGCTCATACAGCACCAATCAGATACACGAACCAATTGCATCCTACACTTGAACAACTGAAGATATACCAACACATCCGCGTTCTTAGTCTGGACAATGATTGAGCATCTATGGATCCCTCATAGTCCATCCGCAACATTACAAACCATCGGAGCATAGCTTATACCGAGCGTGCAACAACATATACGAGTGGATGTAAATGGATATAAGATATATACTTCAAGCTGAACCAATGTCGCACGACAAGGAATGAAAGGAGTGGTTCCTAATAGTTTCGTAGCCTCTCGAAGATAAGTACAAATGTCTCTGTACCGATACGCAAGCCACTACTAAACTTGCTTATGACTTGTAGTACCTATGAACCTTAAGATTTGATACCAACTTGTCACGACCCCAATTTTCCACCTTAGGATGTCGTGATGGCACCTAGCTCTAAGAGTAGGTAAGCCTAACACATGCTAATTTAATAACAGAATTGAACTATTTAATCATTTATCATAAACCATTAAATAACATACATAACCGCAAGAGGCCAATAGTTATACATTTCCCAAAACCGGTAGTACGGAGTCATAAGCACTACTAAAACACACTAGAATTTTAAAACACAATATTGTTTTGAATTACAATTTAACAGTAGCATACTGAAGCAAGATGTTGACTCCAAGGCCTGTGAACGTCAAGCAGGTATACCTTGAAGTCTTCTGCCGCGCAGACGTGACTCTCAACAGCACAATCAGAATACCTGGATCTGCACAAAAATGTGAAAAAGCGTAGCATGAGCACACCACAATGGTACCCAGTAAGTATCAAGACTAACTTCGGTAGAGTAGTGACGAGGCCAGGTTAAGACACCTACTAGACATAGATACCTGTTTAAGATATACATAAGCTAACAATGGAAAGAACATCAATGTAAGACCAACAACGGAAAAAATATTAATTTACAACCAACAATGAAGTAATAGAAACATAAATGGTAGAAAGTAGTAAACGAGTATTAAAGAAACAACATAACCAGAACACCGATGAGATGTAAATAAACTCAAATAAGGAAAAAACGGATGACAGCTCAAATAATAAAACTTCTCCCAATGCATGGGCTTACAACAAGAATTACCCCGAGGCACCTCACCTCATAAACTACAAGTCATGAACCACAATTTTTAAATCTTACACATATGGCACCCCGTGCCCACAATAACAATCACATTCGCACGTCAAAGCCCACGTGCTATCATGTATTTTGCAACCGTGATAAATATTAATTTAGATGAATGAAAGATATATTTAGACATCATAAAACATAATAACAATCTTGAATAAGGTGAGGTGTCAAATGAAATAATGAGTTTATTTTAGAAATCAAGTAAAGTAAAATAATATACAATTTGTACGAAATAGAGTATAAGATGGGTTTAGTATAGAAATCAATAAAATTGAGTAAAAGTATCATTTTTAAGCAAAGCAGAACATAAGTTAAATTAACGAATTAAATATAAAATTTGTTAAAAAAAATTATGATAACAACTTTAAGTAAGGTAAACATCTAACATGGTGATGAGTATAATTTGAGAACTCAATTATAGTGAAAGTGTGACAACCATTTAGAATAATAAGGTACCGAGTGAGATAACGAGTTCTATCTTAAGAGGCACATAGAATAAAGCATGTTAATAATTCTTTTATTTAAATTATTATGTTATCAACAACTCAACAGAATATGATATAGTGACTCCACGCAATTAAATTCATATTGACAATCAATTCACCAAGTTATAACAGAAGTACAAATAGGCATGTTAAATTAACACAACAAATCACATAGAACGCATGACTCACACAAGGAACCACAATCGTTCCAACACCAAGATAACAACTAATAACCAAACACAATCGAATGTGGATGAATGATGGAAGGAAGAATAATGTCTGTTCAAATCAACAAGTTGTCCCAACATGGAATGTACAATGAAAATCACAATTGAGGTACCGCCTCGTATTCACATTTTACAATTTCAATAACAATCTTTCCTTATACCGCCGTGTGAGCCTTACAGTTGAAATAGGTTTTGAAAACAGTTTTTCCGAAATAGCTACACGCACTTTAGCCCACCTTATGATGTCATGTGGCTTCACGTAGTTCCCCTACAAGCATCATGCACATAAGTCACACCTTATACCGCCGCTTGCACATTAACCCCAAGATTTATACTACCGCATGCGAATCAACATCACATCATAATAACAACTCGCGCCACAAGTGCCCATATATCATAATTTGCCAACAATCAACAACATCAATGTTTCCACAATAATAACCCATGGCTCCACCACAACGGGTACAAGAATATCAACAACAACATGATAACGGCCTTCACAATCTCAACACCAACAACTCAATAATGAGATAATGTATAACAACAATATTAAATAAGAATGACTCACAATGGAAGAGATAACATATAACAATGACTTCAAATAGTGGAAATCAACAAGAAAAGAGATAACATGAACAATAACTTCAAGTAATGATAATCAATAATGAAGGGGATAACACAAATATTAACTTCAAATAATGATAATTAACAATGAAGAGATAGCATGTAACAATAAATGAGGCATCAGATTTAACTGAGGCATGAGAGCAATTTATCAAGTAAGATGTAGAAAACAAGTCAATTAAGGCATGTACGGATAGGCTAACACAAACAAGAATAGATTAACTAAGAGAATTTAAAACATGATATGACATTTCAACTAAAGCATGGAAAATAGTATAAGTAGCCTAAACCGACGAAATACCACATACAACCCATAACCCACTCGTCCCTTTGCGTACACGGCTTTCACATAGCACAAATAAATCGATCAACACCAATCCTAAGGGGTAGTTCCCCAGACAATGTTACGCAATATACTTACCTCAACTAGGTTATCTCAATCCTCTGAAATAGCTTTTCCCCTAAATTTCGCCTCCACACAGCTCAAATCTAAGCAAACAATGACTTAATAACATCAAACAATGCAAGAGAAATCAATTACAATAAATAAAGCTATGATATTTATATTTTTCCAAAAGGTCAAAGAAAGTCAAAGCTGGGCCCACCTTGGATTCCCAATCCAAGCTTACCCGAGCAAAGCTCGAACCAATACAAGCTCACACAAATGAAAACCGAATCAATTGGAGTCTGATGGCTCAACCAATTCGCCAAAACATCGTTCTTGGGTGTTCATAACCCAAGAGTCAAACCCACACTAGTTGGGTCCCATAACTCCCGAAATACTCCTCCAAAACTCGTCAAATTGAGTATGTTGTTCTCCTAATATAGGAGAACAAAACTACAAAAGTAATCGAGAAATAAACGCCTCTGACTTATTAATTTTTAAAATTTAGGACATAACCCTAGGTCTTGATTTAAAGAATTAAATTGGTTTTCAATTAAAATCATGGATTAGAGCTTAAACCAAGGGAATGAATCAAAGGAAAATATTTAGGTTATAGTTTAGAACTTACCCCATGGAAGACACTTGAAGAAAATCCTTGAATTCTTCCAATCCCAAACTTTCAAGATGAGAAAAATTCCAAAAACATTAATAGCCAAAAATGCCCAGTTGTTCTGTCTCGTTTCTTGTGCCAAAGGATCGTGAAACTCACTTTTGATGCCTCCAATGGATGCTGCATGAAAGTTTAGTCAAGTTAGGCTTTTGAATCACTCTATTTGACCTTATAATGAAGAAAATATGTTGGTTTTAATATTTAGAACAGTGCAGGTTTTTAAATACGAATTCAGTGGCAATTTTGTAATTAATCTGGCAACCCAATTCTTAGTAAAAATATGACCATAAATTCCTCATACGATCTCGAAACTTCATGATTTCAGTTGCTATGATTCCACAATAACGATACGGATATAATGGTTTAGTCGAAACATGAATCAAAGGCCGTTTACTTAATATGGTAACCTTTATGCTCAATCGACATTGAAACCGAAAATAATCATCATACAACCCAAACTTATCCAAAATTCATTGGAATTTAACCAAACTTTGTGGACAAGTCCAAAATCATTATACAAACTTATTAGAATAATTAAAATCTGATTTCGAGTCCGTTTACCCAAAAGTCAAACCTTGGTCAACTCTTCCAACTTAAAGCTTCTAAAATGGGAATCATTCTTCCAAATCAATCTCGAACCACTCTAAAATCGAAACTAACCATACACGCAAGTCATAATACATAATATGAAGCTACTCAAAGTCTCAAACCCGCGAATCAAAAAGTTAAAGCTCAAAATGACCAGTCGGGTCGTTACACTAACTACGCATATATCCTCATCACGTTACATATATGAAGCACTTAAATCAAGTAGAAAATAGCAAATAAATCATATGTGGGAAAAATTCCTTCTTACAAAGATAGACAAGAGACTCACCTCCATCCGGAAACAACTTCATCCTTCCAACACAACCTTTCGTTTCAAATCAACCTCCAAAAGACTCAAATCTAGTCAAATATAACTTCATAACGTCAAACAAAGCCATAGAAATCTATTTTAATCGATAAAGCTTCAATATATAATAAAATTCTTAAAAGTCAACCCAAATCCACAAGGTCCAAACTCGAGTCAAATGGTAGATCCCGACTACCCATAACCCCACGAGTCCAAATATTTGATTAGATTTCAAAATCGAGTCCAAATCAAACTCAAATATCCAAAATACAACTTCTTAAGATGTAGACAAAAATCTCAAAATTTCCCTTTAAAATTTTAAGTTCTAGGTGTTGAAATGAATGGGGAATCATGATATAAAATCTAAATCCAAGTGAAAACTCCTTACCTCCAACGTAGTAGTAAAATTGCTCTTCAAAATCTCCACCTCTCGAAGTCTAGGGTTCAAAATATGAGAAAGTACGAAACATTCCAAAATAAATCACTTAAGTGGTCTATCCAAGCATACCCTTCACGATCGCGGTCCAAATCCTCACGATCGTGAACAAGCTGCTGTCAAAAAACACCATACGCCATCGAGTCTGAGCACCCGAGATCGCAAAAGCCAACTAGCCAACTGAATGCGAACACAAGCTCCCAATATGCGAATGCGAAAGCTAAAACCCCACCCACGCTCCGCCTCAAAGCGAATGCAGGACCACCTACACGAATGCGAGCAAACTTCTTGTATGACTCCACAACATGGTGAATGCAGACACATGCATGCGAACGCGATGCTCCTGTCCAATACACTACGCGAACGCAAAACCCGGGCCGTGAACGTGATGAGCAAAAGCTCACCTGCCAGCCTCCCTTCTCCGTGATCGCGAGACTTAGCTCTACAATTGCGAAGCACTACCCTACACCATAAAACCAGCAACTGCTACACAAAAAGAAATTGTCCGAAATTACCCTGAAACACACCCGAACCCCCCGGGACCCCGTCCGTCCATACCAACAGGGACCCCATCTAGTCATACCAATAGGGACCTCGTTCGTTCATACCAACCAGTCCCTATACCTAATTAAAACTTATATAAGGGCTCAAAACACCATAAATAACATCAACCCAAGAATTGAAGATCAAAATCTTTCTTTTATGTTTCAGACATTCCAACTTCACCAAACGCGTCTGCATCACACTTAAACATTTCAGATCACAATAAAACTTTACACACAAGTTCCAATCCACTAAATGAGCCTACCCAATGTCCAAAAACACCCATTGGAATTCGATAACATTGAAGTCAATGCCCGGTCAAACCTATGAACTATCAAATCCTTCAAACTTCCAACTTTCGGCAAATAGAACCAAAACCTTCTAGGAACCTCCAAATCTAAATCCGAACATATGCCTAAGTCCAAAATATCTATACAACCTTACTGAAACTATCAAATCCCGATTTTGACGTTGTTTATGCAAAAGTCAAACCTTGGTAAACTCTAGCAACTTAAGCTTCCAAAAATGGAACTAAGTATTCCAATTCACTCTCAAACCTTTTCGAAACCAAACCAATCATCACCACAAGTTACAAAATATTTCTTATAGAAGCAATTTCTCCAATAAATGCAACAATTAATATAAAATTATAAGACAACAAGCATACAATAATTATGATTTAATTATGAAACAAATAATGACAACTAGCAAATTATTATAGAAATCAGGGATAAAATAGGCAGTTTAATATTTAATATGCTAAATGTCAAATAACAATTAAAACACATAATTCAAATAACATGTAAAAATTAAAGCAGGAATTCAAGAATTAATATTTGACAAAGAATAGGAGAGAAATAATTATTATAATAATTAATTTACGATTTAAAATAATTTATGATTTTTCAAGTAAGCAGGCAAACAATTAATTTGACGACGTATAGACACTCGTCATCTCGCCTATATGCCATTCACATGCAATTCACATAACAAATAATTTAAGGTTTCTATTTCCTCAAGTCAAGGTTAACCACGACACTTATCTCGCTTTGCAAATTCCAATCAATTATTCAACCACAGCTTTTCCTGAATCCTATCAAATCAACTTCAAACAATACCAAATTTTGCATACAAGTTCTAAATAACATAACGGATCTATTCGAAGTCCCAAAATCAAATTCCGAACCCGATGGCCAAAAGTCAACCTACAGCCAAACTTCTAACTTCAAATTGCCAAACTTTGGCAAAATAACATAAATAAACGTATGGACTTCTGAATTCGATTTCGGGCATACGCCCAAGTTCAAAATCACCATACGAAACTATCGGAGTCATCAAAATACCGTTCCAGGGTCATTTTTATAAAAGTCAAAGTTTGGTCAATATTTCTAACTTAAGCTTCTATGTCAAGAACCAAAGGGTCTAAATCAACCTGAAATCTTCACGGAATGAAACCAATCAACCCCCCATGTCATAAAACCTAAATTACACATGTGTGATTCATCAAAAGGAGAAATGAGACGCAAATACACAAAACGGCCGGTCGGGTCATTACAATAACCTTCTTGATAATTCATGCTTATGCAAAACATTTCATAATAGAAAAGTAGTTACAATAGATATGGGATGGAATTTAGAAATTTGAAATAGTTCATTAAGCTTGAATTGAGGTGTGATTAGTGGTTTTGATGTTATTATGTGTGATTTGAGGCCTTGAGTAGGTCAGTATTGTGTATTGGGACTTGCTGGCATGTTCAGACGGGGTCCCGAGGGGCTCAGATGGGCTTCAGATCATTTCTCCTACATGTGTGATTGCTGGTTTCTGATGTTTCAGGCGTTCTTCGCAATCGCAAAGTTGTAGGCGCGGTTACATAGTGTTATGGTAGCTGGCATTCTTCGTGGTTGCGGTGGAGTGTTCGCATTCGTAGTGGTTTTGGCTTTAAGCCTTCGCGCCCGTGTCTAGGGATACGCATTCGAAGTAGTGTTGATCTAGGATGGGCAGTCATAATGGGTTCTTTTTCGCATTCGCACTGGTGAGTCCGTGCTTGCGAAGTTCTGGCAGTTGTGGTCATCGCGTTTGCGAGGGAAGTGTCGCGAACGCGTAATGTAATATTTGGCCGTGTGATTTTGTGCATCGCGATCACGAGAGTACAACAACGATCGCGTAAGGTACCACTGGGCAGTGCATATAAGTACTCTATTTTGGACTTGAACTCATTTTATCACATTTTGAGTTAAAGAGCTCGAATTTGGGCGATTTTGGAGAGGATTTTCATCACATGGAATGAGGTAGATATTTTTTACTCGGATTTGATTATTTTACATGATTCTACCTTTGATTTTGGCATTTAATTGATGAATCTAAAAGAAGAATTGGGTGATTTTGTCAAAACTTTTCTAAAGTGAATAATTGGGTTTGAACATCGATTTGGAGTCAAATATGAGTGAAATTAGTATTGTTGGTCTCGTATTCAAATGAGTTGTCAGAATTTATGAGTTTTGTCAGATTTCGAGGTACGGGCTTGTATGTCACGCCCCGAACCTGGTTCTGGACATAACACGGCACTCGGTGCCTGACTACATGTGACCAAGCGAACCAACTGGCTGGCTGGATCAACATGTGATATCGTAACATACTGAATGCGGAAGATAAACTAACACATGCTGATATACTGAAAGTCTAAATGATATAAATCAAATGTGGAATCACTAATATAAGTCTGAAACATATATATAGCAACATTGCTTAACATTAAATAGCATGTGACTTTGTCTAACTGTTATTGTAGTCTATGAAGCCTCTAATGAATCACCGAAAACACTGACTGTCTGAAAATACTAAAAAGTGTAAGGTAATGATAATGCCCCGAAAAAACTGGGATCACTAAATAGCTGGTACGAGAATCCTAGTGCTCTGAATCGTCAACCTGTAAATCATTACCTGCATCATGATATGCAGGCCCCGGGAAAAAAGGAACGTCAGTACATTTGAATTGCACTGGTATGTAAAGTAACTGAAAGAAAGAATTATAAACATTGAAACTGAAATTAAGCTGATGACAGAAAATTGATAATTGATAACTAAAATGATAACTATTGAAACTGAAACTAAAATGATAATTGATAGCTGATAACCGATAACTGAAATGATAATGATAACTAATAACTGATAACTAAAATGATAATGATAACTAATAACTGATAACTGAAATGATAACTGATAACTGAACTGAACAAAGGAAGTAAGGATATGAATACTCTATCTTCTGAATGACGAACCACATGTTTATCTGAATAATTAAACTGCGGCCTCAAGCCCAATATATATGTGCACAAACTACAACCTCGGGCCCAAGTATTCGTATACATAACTGCGGCCTCAGGCCCAAAGATGCATAAAGCATAAACTGCGACCTCAGGCCCAAAGATACATAAAGCATTAACTGCGGCCTCAGGCCCAAATACAGAGGTTCAACATTCAGGGATTTAAAATCAGGAACTGAGAATCATACTGCAATACATGATACTGAAATACTAAATCATATTGAGTTACATGATACTCGAATGTTGAATAGAACTAGACTGAGACATGTATTCATGAACTGATTATGAATACTGAAACTTCAGCTGTTTATGACATGCTGAGTAAACTAGACTGAGACTCATGGGCATCAAACCCAAGTCTATATTGATTACGCACTGATTTCACAACGTTCAGAATGAAAGTCATGAACGAGTTACGAAGCTAGAGAATAGAAGTTCTGCAACCATTCAGGGAACTAGGCTTAACTTTATTTCTGAGGCAATTAGTAATGTGGTAAAAGAAACATAGTGTAGGGAGAATCATTAATATTCCCAAACATAGAGAGTTAGCCTCACATACCTTAACTTCCTGCTCTTGAGCATAATACAACATTCGCCAACCCTTTCAACTTTAATCTATATCAATACAAGTCAAAGTGATTCCAAATTAGCAACAATACTCATGTTTTGGTCACTTAGGCATTTTATCAAATACTTGGTGGCATAAAGCTTCATAGCCCTTATTAATGGTGTTTATACACCCAACAAGCCATTCTCTTGCTCCTAGATAAATTCTAAAATCTCAAATTTCTTATAATCAACATCATTCTTCTTCACCAAAGATAAACAACACCCTTAACCAATAATCAACAATCAACAAACCAAACCTATAATTTTTCATGTTTTTCTATCAAACCCATCAACTCATATCTCATGAACATAGAGTCTATAATCATTAATCCAATGGTATAATCAATTAGAGGGTGAAGACATTACCCTTTTGAAGTTCAATCCTCTTGAATTCGAGTTCTAGGGTTTCTTCTCTCAACAATGATGTCCCAATCGAATATCTAATGATTTGGAGGGTTTACCCATGTTAATAAGGTGTTGGGGAATTGAAATAAACTTAGAATCACCATTAGAACTTACCTTGGATGGTGGAGGGACCTTTGAGGAGTTAGGTTCTTGAGAGCTCCCCTTTCTAGAGCAAGTTTTGGTATTTTGGGG
>AWOL01S0031214.1:159886-173540 GCA_000715115.1 Nicotiana otophora
GGGGTGGGGGACGAAGTAGGGCTTTAAAATGACCCCCCAGGTGCGCCCCCCACACACCTGAAGGCCTGGCCATTCACCTGACCGCACAAAATGGTAGTAGCACTGCCTCAAGTGCATGGCCGCGCACGTGACCCTCTGGGCGCGCACCTGGGCGCGCATATTGCGCACTACTCTGTAAAATGCACATAACATTTTACACAGAGATCCATTTGGGCTTCACAATATGTCGTTGGAAAGATATTTAAAAGGGCTACAACTTCTATTTTTAGGGTTTTCCTAGATTCATTACACAGTTTCACTAAATCCTTCTAGAAGATAGACCTTTTGTAAACTTAGTCGATTTTGTCGAATCTTATGCACCTCACTCTCCATCTTGATTCTGAAACAACTATTTTCACCCATACTCATCCCACTAGGACTTCATATGTCTAAAATATCAAATTAATACCTATTTAACATATTCACACCTAGTCTGAATGTACGGGGTGTTACATTATCTCCCCATTGGGATCATTCGTCCTCGAATGATTGTCATGATTGTAACTTCTGCTAACTCCGGACCTTAAACGGGTCTGGTGGAAACATGAACTTTTATTAACACTTGTATACTAAAATTAATGAATACATGACTACTGAACTGTTGAGATACTGAACTGAATGACTACTGCATTGACTGAATATTAGTCTGCCATGGATACGTGAATACTGAACTAATATAGATATATGAATATTAAACTGGCACAAATATTTGAGTAATCTGAGTATTAAGCTGGCATGAATGTCTAAGTATTGGACTGACATGAGTAGCTGAGTATTGTACTGACATGAGTATCTGAGTATTAAACTGACATGAGTATCTGAGTACTGAACTGACATGAGTAACTAAGTACTAGAAACTTGAATGATATAGCATGATACGTGAAATAGCAGTTGTATAGCCGCAAATTCTGGTAGCAGCTCTAACTCATAAGCTAATTGACCGATCCTTCGCAAGATTCTATATGGCCCAATATAACAGGGACTAAGCTTCCCCTTCTTCCCAAATCTCATAACGCCATTCATAGGCGAAACTTTCAGAAACACACAATCATCAACTTGAAACTCTAGGTCTCTATGTCGCACGTTCGAATAGGACTTTTGGTGGCTCTGAGCTGTCTTCAAATGCTCTTGAATCAACTTAACTTTCTCCATAGTCTGATAGACCAAATTTCGTCCCAACAACTCCTCTTCACCAACTTTGAACCAACCAATTGGTGATCTACACCTTTGCCCATACAGAGTCTCGCACGGTGCCATCTTGATACTAGAACGATAGGTGTTAGTTTTAGAAAACTCAATGAGAGGTATGTGAGCATCCCAATTACCTTTAAAATCAAGGATATCCTCAAGTGTTTGAATAATATGCTCTGTTTTCCTATCTTTGTGAGGAGGGAAAACTTGTGCCTAATCCTTTCTGAAAGGACTTCTAAAAGTTCATTGTAAACTGAGCACCAGGATATAAAATGATGGACAACGGGGTCCCATGCACTCTAACGATTTCTTGGATATACAACTTGGCATAATCCTCTACTGAATCTGTAGTCTTTATTGGCAAGAGGTGAGCTAACTTGGTAAGTCGATCTACAATCACCCAATCAGATCGTGCTTTTAAAATGAGTGAGATAATCCTGTTATAAAGTCCATACTTACAATCTCCCCTCAAGAGTATGTGTATTTTGTGGTAAAACACTAGGTTTCCTGTTGCTCGACTTTCACTTGCTGATAATTCGGACACTTGGCCACAAAGTCTGTGACGTTCTTTTTCATGTTGGTCCGCCAATAAACCTCCCTAATATCATTTTACATCTTTGGAGGACCTTGGTGGGTAGAATACCTGGAATTATGGGCTTCTAATATGATCCTCCTCTCTAAGGCTACCTATGTCTGGAACACACAGTCCATCTCGGTACCTCAAAGTACCATCATCTCCCCCTTATTCAAAAGCTATCATTTTATGCTTGTGAATCCCTATTTTTACTGCAACAAGTAGGGGTCATCAAACCATTTCTCCTTCACTTCGGCTACTAAGGAGGAACAAGTCTTGTTCTGAAGAACAATGCCACCATCTTAGGAGTCCAAAAGTCGAACTCCTAGACTTCCTATGCGGTGAACTTCTTTCACTATATATCTATTGTCTGCCTCAATCATGCGTTGTACTTCCCATACTTGATTATCTTTTTAAGATACTCCTGAAAACACTTATAGAATTGTTGTGAGCTAAGTCTATACTCCGAAGATTAGAGTCTCATGCGACGGAACTACCCTCGTGATACATAACTGGGCATGATTTTATTGTTCTTTTTATTTTTATTTTTTATATCCCATGCTAACTATGCGGGTTTCAAATCTCCAACTGGACTTACTAACGATTTTCACATCTCCCCCTTGGACCAAAGGTTAAGGTCTTGTACCTGCGGATCCTTCTCTTTTGTTGGGATCCGAACATCTTTTCTTATCTTCAGTAATTCTTTGCACTTTACGTCAATGAAGACTCACCTTCCGACTTACTTCTGAGCAATCCTTCTTACATGGAAAAACTATATTACCTACATAAATGGAAAGCTAATGTATTCACAACTATCATACACAATCTTAATGATTTAACTCTGCTCCCACTGTCAATCTTGGGGAGATCCCCTTTTGATAATTATTAAAGGCTATTCTTCTGTAGTTGGCTCTCTTACTGCCTAGCTAATTCTTTTTTCCACTATCGATGTACTTTGGGTTTAACTTAAACTCTTAAAGTTATAATAAACGTTCGGTATTTCAAACTGTCATGCATTCACTAGAGTTAACCTGTCTAAGTGAATCAAATTGTACCTCTACTAGCTTTGCTGAAATTGCTAATTTAATGTATCTACTCAAAACTTACTTACTATTCTTTTACTAACCACATGCTAGCATCATATTTTCTTGTTCTTCTTTGAATAACTAAAGTGAAGCATAAGGTTATTCCTAACTTTCCTTACCATCCGACCCTATTCTATGATCACATACTATCCTTTTTTTAAAACTATGTACATGGATCATTTACCGTCCGACCCTATTCTTCTTTGAATAACTAAAGTGAAGCATAAGGTTATTCCTAACTTTCCTTACCATCCGACCCTATTCTATGATCACATACTATCCTTTTTTTAAAACTATGTACATGGATCATTTACCGTCCGACCCTATTCTTCTTTGAATAACTAAAGTGAAGCATAAGGTTATTCCTAACTTTCCTTACCATCCGACCCTATTCTATGATCACATACTATCCTTTTTTTAAAACTATGTACATGGATCATTTACCGTCCGACCCTATTCTTCTTTGAATAACTAAAGTGAAGCATAAGGTTATTCCTAACTTTCCTTACCATCCGACCCTATTCTATGATCACATACTATCCTTTTTTTAAAACTATGTACATGGATCATTTACCGTCCGACCCTATTCTTCTTTGAATAACTAAAGTGAAGCATAAGGTTATTCCTAACTTTCCTTACCATCCGACCCTATTCTATGATCACATACTATCCTTTTTTTAAAACTATGTACATGGATCATTTACCGTCCGACCCTATTCTTCTTTGAATAACTAAAGTGATGATTTTGAGTTATTTTTGGCTAGTTTTGAGCTGTTCGGAGGTCTATTCATGTAGGAAGGCGCATCTAGTATATCGATTTAGCTTGTTTGAGGTGGTGTCTTGCCTAGCTTTGTTGAGGAAATTTTTCCTAAAAAAATGATATTATTTTCTATATACGGGGGTGATGTATATGCGAGATGACGAGCGTATATGCATGTCTCAGGGTTTCTATGCTCGGGAGGGGGAAATTATATGCTCTTTTGTACCTTGATGAACTTTGTGATTCTTTTGCCTTATATTTTACTTGATTCCTGTAATAATATGAGTATGAATTTCAATGCTAGAGACTATATTTCAGCCTATTACAATTTGATTAAATTTGATGGATTCTATGTGAAACCATTGATGTGCAAATTTGATCGTAACTATACCTAAATCACGAATACATTGCCACGGCCGTTATTCTTAAGATACTTGGGTTTCATGCTTGTGTTGAAAATCACTTTTGAGATTTGTTGAGATACTTAAGCAATGGGGTTCTTGAAGTGTATTGAATTGTTTAATTATGCAAGAGTTGTGATTCTCGTTAACGTGGTGTGTTTTGCTTAACCACTCTTCTTGATGTTATCCATGCCTCCTACCTTGCTTGTTGTTAATGTATATATGCTTGGTGACGAAGAGTGTAAAGCACGAAGGGTGATACCGTATCATTATTGTATATTATCATGTGAGGAAGAAAGTAAAAGCATGAAGGGTGATGTCGTGCCATTATTTTATATTATCAAGTAAGGAAAAGAGTAAAATCACGAAGGGTAATGTGCCATTATTTTATATTATCATGTGTTCATGGCACGAATGATGTTTTCGTGCAGGCAAGGACGAGAGGCATGTATCATATTATGTTATCGTTTTCTTGCATGTACATTTATGCCTTTGCCGTGAGTTGTTATTGTTGTATCTATGCTTTCGATACTGCTTGTTGTTATCACGTCTTTGCCTTCTACCTTTTTTGTTGTTGAATTCATGCATTTACATGTTATTAGCCCATACCTATTACATGCCTTTAATTATCACGTGATTTACTTGTTAGATGCCTTAACCTGTTATACGTCTTCACTCACTACATGCTTTCACTTACTACTTGTCTTCACTTACTATATGCTTTTACTTACCATATGCCTTCACTTATTAAATGTCTTTACTCGCTACATGCTTCTACTTGCTACATGATTTTATATATTGAATACCTTCATTTGACCCCTATTCTTACTTGACAAACATCTTTACCTGTTTCATGTTCTATTCTCATTTGCTTAACCGGATTGGATGACTTTTAGATTGGTTATGTGTTATGCTATGTGGAAGCCTTGTCATTATATACGATAGACTAACTTTTGATATTGAACTTCTTATCTTTCTCTGTTGGAGTTATATTACTTAGTTGAATACCACGTGTTCGTTTTCTTAGTGTTACGTTTGGAACTTTTTCCGCATTTGGTTGTTGTTGCGGTTTCATATGATGTTTATTAATATTGGGATCGGGTTGCACGCCGCAATAGTGTTTATTGATATTGGGATCGGATTGCACGCCGCAACAGTGTTTATTGATATTGGAATCGGGTTGCACGCCGCAACAGTATTTATTGAGATTGGGATCTGGTTGTCGCTGCAACGGTATTTGTTAGTTATGTTTGGCTATGATCCTTTCGCGTACTTCGCTCTTATTGTTTCCTTCGTAGAAATAGTTATGAAGTTATGTCTTGTTTGCCATGTCTGATAACTTGCTCCATAGCTCCTCAGTTGATGCTCTTACTATTGTTCAACATATCCCCTGCCTTATTTTTCCTACTTATTATCTGTACATGTACATTATATGTGAGTACCTTTAACTTAAAACCTCGTCATTACTTCATCAAGGTTAGTGAAGATACTTAATGAGTACATGGGGTCGGTTGTACTCATACTACACTTCTGCGTCTTGCGTGCAGATCTTGGAGTTGCGTAGCTGTGGAAGACGGAGCCTTACATTGAAGAAGTATATGCGTTCCAAATTCAAGCTACCTCTTATTCATGGTTGTTTAGGATTCATCTCTGTTTATATAAACTTCGAACATACGTTGTATTTATTCTTTATATCAGTTTGTAAATCTAAATTATAGTGGCTCATGACTTGTACTATCAATTATTGGGTTATTTCATGAGAATCTCAGCTATTTCATTTATTGATTACTTATTATTTCATTAGAGTTACATTGATTGTTATTTAACTTACCTAGCGGGTCGAGTTATGTTTCATTATAAAAATAGAGTAGAAGTTAAATGATGACATAAAAAAGAAAGAGTCCTACTTTGAGAAATTCACGGCCAAATTACAAGGTCGCTCTATGCATGTGAGCGTACGAGGGACTCGTTTTTCTCTTCCTTTCCATTATTCACCTCTCCCCTCCTCTAATTAGAAGCAAATTTAAAATGTAAATTTGATCTACTTAGTTTTTATGTTACCACTTCTAAATTTATTGTACTTATATTATAATGATTTTGATTTTTTTGTAATTTTTTACTTATATAATTATGTTTAGTGTAAAAGATATTAGATTCACTTGAATTTAGAGAACATATGTCTCTGCTTCTTATTGCACAAAAAGCTGGCCTTAACAATCTATGTATTATTATACTTTGCCAATTTATGTGATATACTTTTTTAATGGTCAATCTTACAAAAGAATGATATCTTTATATATTTAGAAATAATTTTGAAACCCTACTTTATTCAAAAAAAATATATCTAAAAAAGATTGATTTTAAATATTTTTTTTTACTTTTATAAGATAATTTACAGCCACATAATTATATATGACTTATTTTAAATCATACCTTTTAGAGAAAAAGAATTCTTAAATTTCGTGCTTAATAAAATAAAAATATATCACATAAAATGGGATGGGGACTATAATGCGGACCAAATAATCTCTGGGTAGCTAATTGCGACATGTTTGGATGCAATATTCCACAGGTAGATTTGCTCGAGGAAGAAGAGAAAAAGGGGTCCCTCTTTCAAATTTGCAGAAAGACACAGGTAAAAAGGATTCAAAGAAAGGGGAAACAGAAAAAATTGAAAAAGGTCACGTTTCAGCATCGACTTTCGAGCTTTTAGTCAGTGTGGGCTTGACCATGAAACTTTCCAAGAGCTACACCTATATATGGTCTATCCATAACTATTGCCTAAAGCTGTCCCCTAACTCCCTAAAGCATTTATTTCCATTTTGACTATCATTTTTCCCTGTCCTCCTTTGTGAACCAAACATTCTTTTTCCTTTTTTTTTAACTGAGCTAGAACCAAATTATTCTCTGATCAATTAAATAATTGTTCTATTTTTTCTGTTTTCTTGCATTTCTTTAATAACCACATTGTTCGGATTAGTTTCCACTGCTCAACAGTTTCATCAATTACGTTTTAGCTATTTTTTTATCAATATGAGTATTGAGCAACGTCATCTACTAATGCTTAGAGATGAAAAAAATCTTCATCATTTTTTATCTTTACTGTAATTTAAACCACCATCTCATTATTTTCACCTATTTTATTGATTATTTTGTCACACTTTCGAGTGGCGTACTGTCTATAATCTATTATATATAGTTTCACAGATCCCCGCTCAAGGATTGAAATATCTTAACGTTTTCCAACATTTATTTAAGTGTTAAAGAGTATGCTGAGAAGGAAATTTCTAGTAGCATACTCGTTTTGTAACACTTTTTGTCTCAATTATGTAACACTTTTTACTTTTCGAAGTTCAAATAATCTGAACTTTGAATAATATTTTAATTTTATTTTTATTATATTGACATGAGAAGAACTGAACTCATAGTGCTTTTCATATAATTTTTAATTTAAAATTTTAAGTTAATATAATCTAATTCAATTTTAAAGATTAATAAAATTAATTCTCGATAAATAAAAAGCATTACATAAATTGAGACAGTAGAACATCAATATATTGCATGTATTACGAATCATTCCTAATTTTATAAAACTAAAACACCTCTATAATTGGGAGCCTAAGGGAGAGTACAATCATGGATGCAATTGTATACGTTTTGTTTTTTGGCCGGAAAAGATGCATATTTTATTGAAAAAGTAATAAAGGCGTTCTAAGGTAAATTATTACAAGCGAAAACTGATCTCACCGATCCAGTTCCAATTAAGTCTTTACCAAAAGTAAGCAAAACATATAAAGATGACAAATCCCAAAAGGAAATTTGAGGTTCCAATCCATAGATTGATCTTGATTTCCCTGTTGAGCTAGGGCATCCACCACTTTATTTGCCTCCCCCTACATATGGTGAATGAGAGGGCATCCGATGAAATCAAGTAGAAATATGTGACGACCCGGCCGGTCGTTTTGAGAGTTATAGTCCTGATCCCCTATTAATTATTTTTCTCGTATCTTTTTCTACTATTGTGACTTGCCGGGAGGTTTCGTTTTGGTTTTTGAAGTGTTTTGGGACACTTAGTCACTAAATGGAGGCTTAAGTCTTAGGATTTGGATCGTAGTCGGAACTGTGTGAAGACGACTCCGAAATGGAGTTCCGTCATTTCCGTTAGCTCTGTTAGGTAATTTTGGACTTAGGAGCGTGTCCGGATAGTGTTTTGGAGGTTTGTAACTCATTTAGGCTTGAAATGGCGAAAGTCAAAATTTTGAAGATTTGGACCGGTAGTGAAATTTTGATACCGGGGTCGGATTTTGATTCCGGAAGTTGGAGTAAGTCCGTAGGGTTGAATATGACCTGTGTGCAAAATTTGGGGTCAATCGGACGTGGTTTGGTTGGTTTCGGCATCGGTTGTCAAATTTGGAAGTTTCAAGTTCTTTAAGTTTGAATCGGAGGATGATAAGTGACTTTAGTGTTGTTTGATGTGGTTTGAGGGCTTGACTAAATTCTTATGATATTTTAGGACTGGTTGGTATATTTTGTTGAGGTCCCGGGGGCCTCGGTTATGTTTCGAATGCTTAACGGATTGGGTTTGGGACTTATGCAATTGTTGAAGCTGTTGCACCTTGTGTAATCGCACCTGTACACTTTGGGCCGCAGGTGCGGTGCCGCAGAAGCGGTTTTGGCCCTATCAAGCTGGGGCCGCAGATGCGGCGATAGATCCGCAGAAGCGGACATGCAGAAGCGGAAGAGGAGCGTAGGTACGGACCCGCAGATGCGGACACAGTTCCCCTTATGTGATATTCGTACCTGCGATGGTATTTTCGCAGGTGCGGTACCGCAGATACGGTTGAAGGTTCGCAGAAGCGAGATCTCTGGCAGAAAAAGGGCTAAGTACGAGGGTTTGATTTTATTCTTCATTTTTGGACTTGAGAGCTCGAGATTTGGCGATTTTTCGAGGGATTTTCAGAGGAAGCTTTGGGGTAATGATTCCTAACTTGTTTGTGGTTGTACCCTACTAATCTATCATTAATTTCGGATTTTGGGGTTAAAATTTGGAAAAGATTGGAAGAAGTTCTTCAACTAAGATTTCGAGTTTTGAAAGGGGATTCGTGGTCGAATTTGAGTAATTTTTATATGGTTGGACTCATGAGTGAATGTGTGTTCATATTTTGTGACTTTTACATGATTTCGAGACGTGGGCCCAGGGAGGCTTTTTGGGGCGATTTCCTAAATTCTCGCTTTAGCTTAGATTTCATTGACTAGATTAGTTTCTTATAGCTATATTTATGATATGTAATTGATTTTGGATAGATTTGGGTCATTCGGAGCCGGATATTCGTGGGAAGAGCATTGCTACCGACTGATTTAGCTAGGTTCGTGGTAAGTGGCTTACCTAACCTTGTGTGGGAGAAATCCCCTTAGGATTTAGTACTGATTTTACAATGTGAGCGCCGTGTACGCGAGGTGACGAGTGCGTACACGGGCTATTTGTTGAAAAACCTGATTTTTACTGAGAAATTTTCTGTTTCCACCTTAATTGAATATACTAGCATGCGTAGTTACCCTGTTAGCTTAGAATAACATGTCTACGTGCCTTATTTGCTTAATTGAACTCTTTGCAGCATGCCTATTGAATTCCTTCTTCTTTTCCGACTTGTACTTGGTCTAGACTGTAGATTCTCTTGTTGTACTTATCGTTTGTAATTGATTGCGCTGTATATTTATTTTGGGACTACGGAACGGTATCCCGAGAGATCCCCATGCACATTTACTTTGAGACTACGAGGCGGTACCTCGGGAGTTCTCCCTGTATATTTACTTTTGGGACTACGGGACGGTATTCCGGGAGATCCACATGCACATTTACTTTGAGACTATGAGGCGATACCTCGGAAGTTCTCCCTGCATATTTACTTTTGGGACTACGAGACGGTATCTCGGGAGATCCCCTGTCGCTTAATTCCGTGCACTTTTATGTTATTTTACTGTGCTTTTCCTTTGTTGAACTTTAGTCTCTTATTATACTGCTTATTCTCCTGTTTTTATTATTATATACCAGTTGGCCTGACCTGACCTCGTCACTACTCGACCGAGGTTAGGCTCGGCACTTACTGGGTACCGCTGTGATATACTCACGCTCTTTCCTGGATATATTTTTCGTGTGCAGATCCAGGTTCCTTTTACCAGCTTCGTCCTTAGTTGCAGTCGTTACTGTTTCGGAGAACTTCAAGGTATATCTTCCCGCGCCCGCAGATCCTCGGAGTCCCCATTTATCCCCCTATGTTGATTCTTCTCTTATTTCTATAGACACTGATGTATAGAACAGTTAGAACTTGGTAGAAGCTTGTGACTTACGGTGTTCTGGGTCTTGGGAGTGTCATGTATATTTCGAGAGTTGATTATTGTATATGCCGAGCGGCATCTCAATTACTTATTAAAATATCTGTTACTGTTAGTTGTTAATTTTTATGTTTTTCATTTCATTTCCGTAAGTGTTAGGCTTATCTAGTCGTAGAGACTAGGTGATGTCACGACGATTCACGGAGGAAGAATTTATGTCGCGACAAAACCTGCAGTCATTTAACAAATTTAGAAATGGTGCAGTTTGATAGTTGGAGGAAATCAGTTTAACCAATACCTGAGAATTTGTTTCTACTATAAATTGAAATAGATTCTTAAAGAAAGCTAAGTCAAGGCCTTTATAAAGTGCAACTATATACGTTCACCTTATAAAGAAGAGAAAATGTTTCTGAATTATACTCAAGTAAATAAAAATAATGCTTATACTCAAGTAAATAAAAATAATGCGTATAATATCTTTTGAAGGATAGTGATGACTGATTAGTGAGTGAAGAGTCTCAATCTTTAGTGGAGTGTCAACATCACGTGCAACCTTTGGAAGAATTACTATTACAAACTTTACGTAATAAAAAATGGAGAGAATTCATCACTTGGTAAGTTATTAAACCTTTTAGCTTTTCTCTAATCATGCACTATATCTTAGGCTTAATATCAATCGGTAACACAATAATAGAATAACTACTAGAAAACTGTCAAATTTCGTCCATCAAAACGATCGAAATCGGTCGAAAATAAAGAAAAAACGACTGATTTTCGATCGCTTTTAATTAGTCGGAAAAATAATAATCGCTAAGGTATTGCGACCGAAGGCGGTCACAATTTTCCAACCGAAGTCGGTCGGTTAATTTAACGCTTTGACTGACAACAAAAATAAATATACCGACCGAACTCGATCGGTATTATTTAAATTATTTTTTATTTATTTTTTAGAATGCCTACCGACATCGGTCGAAAATATAAATATATAATAATTTTGTATTTCTTTGTAAATTGTAACAAACCGACCGAAATCGGTCGGTATACTAAAAAAATAAATAAATAAATAAGTAATTTCCGACCGACTTCGGTCGGAAATTTCAAAAATCTGCACATTTCATATTGAAATTACCGACCGACTTCGGTCGGAAATTTTGAATTTCTGGGATATAATATGAGTTTATCGACCGAAATCGATCGGTTTTCTAGGTAAAAACCTGGCAGAATATGCCTGCTTTTAAGCTATACCACCTGCCAATTACAACCAATATTCATCCTATAATGGCAGTATTACATTGCTGCCGTTCAACCAGAATTAACTAACAACAATAACCACAATAACAATTAACCAACAACAACGCTAATAACAACTACAACAACAACGCTAATAACAATCACAACAACAACAACAACAACAACAAGAAGAACGCCAACCACAACAACAATAATACAAATGTTCAATAACAAAATAATATCAACAATACAATCATCATTCAAAACTATTTCCAACTAAATATTCACAAGTTCAAGACTTTGTTTAGCAATACACACAATTCAATGAGTATTTTGTATTACATCATCTTCGTCTTCACTACTAGAAGATTCATCATCGGCATGGTTCGAAGGATCACGACGAGAAGGATTATTAGCTGGGGAAGGCTCACGAGACCGGGGAATGGGGAAAGCACCACTAGCAAGAAGATTGGCCAGCTGACCTTGGAGGAGATTAAATTGTTGGTCCCTCTTTTCTACTTGAATTTGAAGGGTATCAAATTGTTCACCTCTCTTTTGCTCTCTAGCCTTTGTCTCTTCAAGCTCTACTGTCAGCTTTGCGATCTTCTTTTCCATAGATGAGAGAGTCGACCTATCGATTGCCTCGCCTTAGGCAGAAGTCCCTATACGTTGCAATCCAGCCCTGGAAGGTTGTATGATATCCCTTTTTAGGACCACCGACAACATCCAACCATATCCTCTGCGCTTCTTCGTCTGAAAGGGGTGGTCACTCGCCTTGCTCATTCAGTGGCAAGCTCTGAGTGTACTCCTCCACATTTATCTTGTAGCGACCCTTTATTTAGAATATAGAAAATTATTAATTATATAATATTATAAACATTAATTTCAAGTTATAGTAGTTATGAAACATACATATGCAGTTTTCGCCCGGTCCTCGACCCATCTAGTTGGATCTGTCGGTGCCTTCTTCTTTCAGATGTGAGTCTCCATGAAGAACTCATCATGAGTCATCTTCCTCCCATATATTTTTTCCTACAAATATAATAAAATATGTTAACTAAATTAAAATATATAAATATAGTTCGATAAAAATAGAATTAAATATTTTAAAAAATTACCAGTAGTCTCCTCGCAATCCCCATGCTCCTTGCACCCACACAGTGCAAGGAGCCACCCTTCTCAGATGCTTGGGCCTTCTTTCCCTGTTCACTCTTCTTCTCGAACTTCTCAATGGTCCACTGCCTCAGGAGATCCTTCCATATGTGTGGTAGAACTCTTGAAGGTTTCTTGCTCTTCTTCCGAGCAGAATAGAAGGAATCGGATAGTCTCTTACAACATTTGAACTCAAAATTTGCAAGAATGACACTGTTATGCCGATCCTCCCAGGCACACTTAGTCTGCAAATGAAGTTTGTAATGTTAGATGAAATATTGTTAATATAATACTTAAATAGATACGAATTGTATTAAAACATTAAATTGGTTGAAAATTTGTTGCACGAGCTTCGGTGGAAAGTCACTCCAAGTTGCATAGGGTGCATCATAAATGAAATAAATTCATCAAGCATTCGACTATGAACCGTTGAGAATAAATCATCAACGCTAGTCATATGTATGTAAGTGTAAATTATCATAAATGAAATAAATTCATCAAGCATTCGACTATGAACCGTTGAGAATAAATCATCAACGCTAGTCATATGTATGTAAGTGTAAATTATCATAAATGAAATAAATTCATCAAGCATTCGACTATGAACCGTTGAGAATAAATCATCAACGCTAGTCATATGTATGTAAGTGTAAATTATCATAAATGAAATAAATTCATACACTCTATTAGAATTTATTACACGTATATTGATATGAAGTGTGGTGGGCACAAAGGAGACTGGTGGTGGAATGAAGTGGTCCAAGGTAAGGTGGAAGCAAAGAAGGCGGCGTACCTGAAGTTAGTGGGGAGCATAGGCGAGGACAATAGGCGAGTGTGCATGGATAGGTATAAGTCAGCTAGGAAGGAGGCTAAGCTGGCGGTCACAGAG
>AWOL01S0031215.1:2633-60966 GCA_000715115.1 Nicotiana otophora
TGTATTGGGGCATTGATTGTTCCAATGTTCCCCGCCGCAATGACGGCATTCTGATGGGGGCTTTCTCCCCTGATTGTTGTTGACTGATGCAGCAGTGTTGCTGCTTGAGGAAGGAGTCTTGGATTTGGATGCACCTCGATCTCCTCCGTTTCTGTTGGGGCCACCGTTGCTAGGTTGGCTCCCGTTGTATCCCCCTCGGACAGGCGGCTGGGGCCTATCCTTCTGAGTTTCCAACTGGTAATCCCCAAGGCACTCTGCAGCTTGAATGGCCTTGGGCAGGGTATCTACCCGTTGTCTTTGCAGCTCCATACGAGCATGAGGTTTCAAACCTTCTATGAATGCGAACAGTTTGTCTTTGTCCCCCATATCTCGTATGTTTAGCATGAGTGCGGAGAATTCACGCACGTAGTCCCGCACCGACCTGGTGTGGCGGAGTTCACGCAACTTTCTCCGTGCATTGTATTCCACATTTTCGGGGAAGAACTGCAGGCGTATGGCGGCCTTCATTTCTGCCTATGTCTGGAGAGTATCTTCACCGGCCCTGATGGCTTCATATTTGACTCGCCACCAGAGTTTTGCATCACCCTGAAGATACATGGCAGCAGTTGCTACCTTTTTGGCTTCTTCCAACTGTCCAACGGCATGGAAGTATTGTTCGATGTCGAAGATGACATTTTCTACTTCTTTAGCATCCCGGGCTCCGTTGTATGGCTTGGGCTCCGGAATGTTCAGCTTGTGTGGCATGGGTGCAATGTTCATGGCACCCCTGATGTGGTTTTCGCCTCCTTTGAAGGGCAGCATTGACAATATTGAGCTGGCCTGTCAAGTTGTCTATGGTTTGCTGCATGACTGTCAGTCTGTCTGCCTCTAGTTCCCGATGGGCTAAATCCTCGGCACGCTCCTGTTGGAGGTCCTCGAATTTGCCATGAATTTTGGTTGCCTCGACGGCAGCCGTTTCCCGGTCTTCCTCAGAGTCTTGACTGATGTTTGCTATGTCAATTTCTGCCTGCCGCATTCTGCGGTCCAGGTCGTCCAACCTTTGCACTAGGCTGGTTTTTAGATCAGGCAACGTATCCACGATGGGCCGTAATGCGTCAACTGTCTCTTCTAGGGTCGTGATGTGATCCCCGTAATTCACCATGGTCAGAAATGGTGATGATGATGGCAATGAGTTCCCTCGTCCGATGTCGAGCCTAGGCTCTGATACCAACTGTTACGCGGCACCTTCCTGAAGTTTCTTGGAAGGGCGATGTAAGGCTAAGCAACCGATGTCAGTGTGGTTGCTATGCGCCAACTGAGGTCCTCGCCGTATGCTAGACTAGATTGTCAGTGCCGTACGGGAAAACCAATGTCGTGAGCAATTGAGCAGCGGAAAATGAGCAACTGATGATGAAAGCTGATGATTGTATTGATGATGATGAAAACTTTTACAAGATCCAATGCGGTGTCGGGGAGGGGGGGGGGAGACACCAGTACAGAGAATTGTTTGAATGCTTGAATGTTTGGATGCTTTGGTCCCCCTTAATAATGCTTATAAAAAATAAACCAAAGTTACATGAGTTGACCTAAGAAAGCTGTAGAAGCACACTGAAAATAAATGAAGTTAAACTACTTTATATTGACAATGAAATGGAGTTAGTCTTCTATGGAAGCAAGTCCGATGGCAGCAACTTTGTCTTGAGCATCAGGGTCTGCGCGCGTATTACTGTGGGCGCGCGCGGCACTATTTGGATCTGCCAGCGGCGGGGCGCTGGTGCTTGGCATTGGGTCTGCGCACGGAGCACTGGCTGTGCGTGCGGCGCAGTTGGCAACATGATGGTTTGTGTGCGCGGCATTGTCGGTGTGTACGGCACTGATGGCATTCGCCAGCCGCTGGGCGCTAGCACTGATTATCGGTGGGGCAACAGAGGCGCATGCTCGCTTGTCACTTGGCGCTGCCGAGACCACGGGGCCGACCATGGCGCTAGGAGTTGGGAGGCTTGCCGGGACGCCACAGGGCGCGTCCAAGGGATCATGGGTCGATGATGGAAAGCAGACCATGCAATTAGCAACTTGGAAAATATGGAAAAATAATTACATCTTACAATATCTTAAAACACACTAATAGTAAAATTCTTTATGCAATTTATATAAGTTAAATTTATGAGAAATAAACTATTCTCTCCGTTCACTTTTACTTGTTCACTATACTAAAAATATTTTTTTTTTACTTGTCCACCATATTAAATCTAGAGAAAAACAATCTTCTTTTCATGTTTTACTCTTGTCATATTATTCATTCTCCAAATCATTCCCAAGACTTTTTAAAATACTCTCATTATTATGAGTAAAATTGTAAAATACATACTTCATTTATGTTTTCTTAAAGAGAGTGCAAAGTCAAAAGTAGACAACTATAAATGAATGGGGAGAGTACTCATTTTAAAAAACTATAGATACTGCTGTTGGGAAAAACGATAAATAACAATAACACGAGAGATCTATAACAACAATACCAAATCTTTTAACGGGGTAAAATATAATACCCCCGAGCGGAACAATATAATATCACAAAATATTATCAGAGGTGGACCCAGGATTTGAGCACAACGGGTGCACTACTGTATGCTAATCACTAGCGATAAATTAAATTCGGCATGCAACTCTTTGAAAACTGTCACACCTCCTTTTTTCCGAGGGGATATGGGTGTTTTTCTAATTTTAAGTGACATTAATCGAAATTGGATTATTTATTGATTCAAAGTCGCCACTTGGAATAATTTATGGTGTCCCAAGTGACCGATTTATTTTAAATCCCAAATCGAGGAAATTTGACTCTATTTATGGTCTGCGAACACAGAAGACCGGGTAAGGAATTCTATTAACCCGGGAGAAGGTGTGAGGCACTCCCGAGTTACGTGGTTTTAGCACGGTCGCTCAACTGTAATAATTGGCCTAATTATCTGATTTATTACATATTTAAGATCTATTGTATTTTTTAGCTTTCTGACCGCTTTCAATTAATTTAATCGCCTTTTAATGCTTATGGAATTATTGATGGAACAAGTTACGATGTCGTACACTTGTCGTTTGGGTACATATTGCAAACCGCGCCACGTGAAACGCACCCGCGGTTTACAACATGTTCATTTTTATTATGATTTGAAGTTATGGTCGAGTCACGTGAAACGCACACTCGAATTGAGAAATTATGTATCATGACTATGCCACGGGAACCGTACCCATAGTCACGATGATTTATTAATCACGCCTAAAGCAAACTACGATGTTCATGAGATTGTTTATTCTTAAAGTTTGAAATGAGTGTGAGGCCATGAATTATGGATATGAAATTATTTGTGGAAGAGGCGGTGACTTAGCTATTATTAACAGGTCACTAATTATAATGTGGCATTCTATCTTTTGTAATTAAAAAAAACTAAAGTTACAAATTAAAGTAATGGAATGGAACAGTTTCCTTTATATTACCAAGAAGTTGTTTTAGGAGAGGGTTTGAAATTATGTTAAGTTAATTAACGTACTGATTATAAGAACCGCAGTCGATTATCAAAATACTATCACCTCCTGCTGCTTCATCAAGACAACAAAATAATCTAAGGCATTCCACAATACATCAGAGCAACACAAATAGGCTTGAAACGTATGAGAATATCAAGTAACTTGGCTAAATACATGATGAAACATGAAATTAGGCTAACTTTGCACCTAAATACATAAGCATCGAGAATTATTGAAGAAATGACCAACCCTCACTATACAGTGATGTTCTAAGTCCCTAAATAACATATTGATATAGTACTTTGGCATTAACAAATATTAATCAAACAGAAGCTAAATTCGAATTAGGCAGAAGCTAAGCATCATAAACTCATATAACTGAAACTAAATCACTTAGACATTCAACTCGTTAAAACAGGGGAGAGATGGCTAGAAATGGACCTGAAACTCAAGAAATTCTTCAATGATTTGATAACATAAATTTAAAGACAGAGAATTATTCTTCCAGCAACAGTGAAACCTCATCAACGAAACCCGAACTAGAGACCTCGCCATGAATCTCAATGAGCTCAATTAAGAACTTCGCTGCTAACGGAACTTCAAACCGAAATCGACGGCTCGAAAGGACTCAACTCGAACTCATTGGTGATCTACGTTTTTGTGCTATATTTTCGGTGTTTGGAGGTGTAGTTAACACTGGGATTTGGGGCTGTTTTTGGACAGTAAATGTTGCATTTTTCACTGCCCCTTCTTGGAACTAGAACGTCTACATGAAGAAGAAGAAGAAGACGGGAAGAAGGTGAAGAGTCTGGTTTTTGAGAGTGTAGCGGCGCCTTCTTTCTCCTAAAGCAGCTAGGTTCTTAGAGGAAGAAATGCGCAGCTTTTTTAGGGGTGATAGTGCTCTCTTTTGTGTAGGTTGAGGCTGGTTTCCCAGTGTGGAAATTTAGGTTTTATTTTTATTATAAAAGTTTTGTGGGTTAGAAAATGGGTAAATGAGGTGAAGGGAGGAGTGGGATGCCAGAAGTTGGGCTCAAGTTTGGGCCTTTAAAGGTAGCCCTTTAACTCTACAAAGCTAAAATATTAATTTCTTTTCCTAAAATGTCATACTATAAAAAATGTAAAATCAATCCTAATTAATTAAAATATCTATATTATGTCATGAAACTATTTTTGTATTTTCAAACATATGTTTTAAAATTAAAACTAAAAGTTGACTGAAATCCTATTAAAAATAAAAATAAACAAATATTTTTGAAATATTCCTTTTAAAAGTTACGCGGGTCAAAAATTACATGCTTACAAAAACTTAATATTATGATGACTTATCGTTCAAGTATAAATAAAAAGTAGTTCTAAAGAAACAGAAAGCACTGAACAAAGAGAGATTCCTTCGCAAAATGAATGCTATGGAAAGGAAAGGTGTTTGATTAAGCATGTTTCACGCTTTAAATTTCTATTATTTTAATAAAACAAAGGTATGTTTAAATTATCAAAATTTACTAAAGAAATCAAGAATATGGGTATGTTAATAGTCAAATAACTAAAGAAGAGTTTCAAACAATTAGTTGTCATTGCCGAGTCGGAGTCAAAGTGATTGTTGAAGAAGGATTTGTATGTTTCTATTTGTGGAGCGATAAGTTGCAATTTGAGGCTTTTTAATTTTAAGGTAGGAATTTGAAAGAGAATAAAACTAATTAAGTTGACTATTATGCATTAGAACTAAGCTATAGTTTAATTCAAAAAGAAGATAAAAGTTAAAATTAAAGCAATTTGCTATTAAGTCTAAAAATAGTTGTATTCCAAGAACTATGACAAAAAGGAGAAAAGGCTTAAAGAGGGATTTCGAACCCACGTCATCTAGACAAGAATCAAACTTAAATGCCAAACGCAACCACTTTTCCATCCACCTCTTTGTGTTTGGGGGTACATCTTAAATATTTAAGGGGTCCCATATATATGGACAGTGTATTAATACACGATGTCAAGAGACTACTACAATTTAGAAAGAAATAATACTCTTTATTTTAAACACCTCACTATGATATTACTCTTACTCACAATTTATCTCATAAACTACAATATGTGGATTACTCTCTTTTCTTGTCTCGATTTGGTGTGTTTGATCCGAAGAGCTGAAGCCTCCTTTTATAGCAGCAAGGAATCGTTCCTCCAACTAGGGGTGAGCATTCGGTATTTCGGTTCGGTATTTAAGAATTTCGATTTGGTATTTCGGTATTCGGTTTATCAATTGTGTATATCAAATACCGTACCAAATTATTTCGGTATGGTTCGGTATTTTTATTTTGGTTCGGTACGGTTTCGGTACGGCTTCGGTTTAATAATCGCTAAATAAATAAACTTATTTTGGTTCGATACTGTAGCACCAAACTGGAAACAACAAAATTGATTAATTGACAGAAACAATATTTGTCCAGAAACAAAATTGATAGAAACAGTTCGAATGTCAAGATAGAAACAATTCGAATGCCAACAAAATTTTCGGCCGCCTGTAGTAGTATATGGAAATTGGAAACACTTAAACTTGCTATCTATAATTCTATATTCTTCTTTTTTCTATTTGAAAACACCATATTTAAAACAAAATAAAAACGCCTAAACAACCAACATTTCACACTGCCAATTACATTTGCAGTGTTTCATTATATTTACACACTGCCAATGCCAAGAACACCTGAACAACCAACATTTCAGGAAACACCTGCAATTACATTTACACATTGCAATTATATTTACACACTGCAATTACATTTACTAACTGAAAACACCTGCACAGCCAACATTCTTCGAAAAAGGCCATTCACAAACAGAGCAAACACCTGAACATTGGCATTCATTCACAATGGTAAAAAGGTTTTAAAAAAGAGTCAATCTTTAGCAGTTCTAGCACAAATTATGGAAGAAACTAGAAACATACCTTTGAATTTTGATTAGCAGCCGATCTCTTTGAATTCCCAGCAAGTGAAACAGCAGCAAATCTCTTTCTGAATTTGTGAAACTATCGCAACAACGGCCGATCTCTTTCTGTATTTGGTCTTCGTTTGCTCGGAATTTGTGAAACTATCGCCCTAAATCGGAATTGACTTTCTGAGGAGTGAGGACTGAGGAGTGAGTTGAGTTCGTGACTGCCTAATGCTAATGCCCTAATCTTTAGAGTTTAGACCCTAATTGAATAGAGAGTGGGCTTGGGCAGTTGGGTTGGGGCGCTGGAATGGGCAGTGAGCTGAGAATTATATTAGAAACTTTTGGGCTGGGGCGCCGGGCAGTGAGTGTAGTAGCTAACTATAGGTCCAACTTAAAAAAAAGTCTTTAAAAATTCGATAATTCGGTATTTCGATATACCGAAATTTCAAGATTCTAATACCGAGGACCGTACCGTAATACCGAAATACCGAAAATGTAATACCGATTAGACTGAAATACCGAAAAACCGAAACCGAAATACCGAATTAATTCAATCCGATTCGAAATTCGTTTTTTCGGATTTTATGCCCATCCCTACCTCCAACCAATCAAAGGATTGGATTTACAAATTGCATTGCAGATTTCCTTAACTTGTTGCACCGTCCAAAACCAATTTGCAAATTGTTTTTGCTATTTGTTTGTCTTTTGGTGTTATTGCAACTTGTTGTCACCTTTTTTTCTTTTTTCTTTTATTTAGATGGGTTCCATAGCTGCAACATGTAATACTCTTTATCTTTTACTTTGCATAATTTGCTAAATATATTGTAAAACATTTATTTATAGATAAGGTATGCACTAGAATTTCCATGGTATGCCAGCTTATCTTGGGTGGAAGCTAGGGTTTACATAGAACAGTATGGTGGAGCAGATGATATTTGGATTGCCAAGACGTTATACAGGTAGCTCTTTAAGTATGTTCTGGAATTTTCTTTTCTCTGGTGATAATAACATTTTTATTTTCTAGTCAATAAACAGTTGTATGTTAGTTTTCATTTAGGTTTACCGTACATAAGTAGTTACACAAAAGTTAAAATTAAGAGAGGATTTAACTTGGTAAAACTATAGAATTATAGTCTAACCAACTCTTGTCTGTTGGTACTTCAAACAAATAAATATTATCATAACTGCCTTAGGACGGCTTAAATTGGAGTGTGATTATCTCATCTAATATTTTAGTAATATTTGCTAGAGACCACAATGTTATTTAGTTAATTTGCCTTAATTCAACACTCATGATCACCTCACTAGCGGACGTGATTTTTTTTATTTTATGGCAAAATACGTAGAAAGTTTTCTTCAATAACGGGTGACGATGAGATTCGAATTTAGGATCTTTACATGTTATGATGCTATGTTTAATTGTATGACCATCTAAAAATTCAAGTGAACAAACATAACAAACTCATATTTATTTAATCATGCCTTCAGTGCCAATATATATTTATGACGAAGCTCTATGGTAAATGAAGATATTTAAGAATAAATGAAGATTTTCTGTTTTTAAATATAAAGTGTTTCCTTGAATTCCTACGGTACAATATGTATTAATACACCGTGTAAAGAGTCCCTCCAAGCTCACTCTTAGGGCTGTTCAAAATCGAACCGAAATCATTAATCGAATCGAACCGATGGCTTATTGGTATCGAATTACCGGGGTAATAGATGGTGAACGGATTGAGATTTTATAATTAACGGCTTAACGGTTTGGGGCAGATTACTCAATTCTCTTATCGGCTAAACCGTTAACGCGTTAAAAACTTTTATATTTACACTTTTACCCCTAAGTATATAAACTTATTACTATATTGTTGCATAAGTAGTTGTACTTAGAATGATAGAATTATATATAACTAATGGTAGTCGTCTCTAGCTTCTCATGAATTATGAGTGGACATGAATTGAATTCCTCTCTAGGCCATTTTACTTATGTGGGATTTGTTTCATTACTTCACTTACAATTAGAGTCTGAAGTTTGTCTGTAAATGGGGTTTTCTAATTGTTTTGTGGATAATAATGTTAATGGTATTGATTGTTCAAAAACTAATCGAGACAGTTTGAACTATGCGTTTGGCCGTTTGGTAATTTTTTTTTATTTGATTTAGTCGATAAATCGCCCGATAATCGTTACTCCGATACCAATCCGTCTGTTGTCTTATTGGATGGCGAGCGAATTACAACATTTATAATTCGATAACCGATAAGCCGAACCGTTAAGCGTAATTATCCGCCCGATCCGTCCGATAACCATCGCTGCTCACTCTTGGCTATCTTTATCTCTATCTCAAGGTCATTGTACATACTGCAAATACAACTCATGCAGATGTTTTCACTTAGAGACCATCTTCTATATAACTACTACACACGGCAGTCACCTATTTACACACAACCAGAGCATTGAATTAATTTTATATTTAAAATTTGAGGATCGTATTTACTATTTAGTAGCAATTTTAGTAGATTCCTACACAAAATTTATATTTTACATCCAAAGATCTGCTAGCATTTAGGGGTGTTAAATGAGTGAGTTGGGCCAATTTTGGGTGAGTCAAAATGGACTGAGTCAATACATGGACAGGTCATTGACCCGCCCAAAAGTTAATTGAGCTGAGATGAGTTAGGTCAAGATGAGCTAAAATCTGAGTCATAGTCCAACTTTTACCAAACTTTAATTAATATGTAGTGTTTTCTTATGAATTGTATAATTACTAAATAAGACTTTTTTCTTTTGTTATAGTCATATTATAACATATCAAACAAAAAAGAATTATTTCAAAGATACTTTGGTAATGTTATTCATGGATCAATTTGAACTAAAATTCAACCCATCTTTAAAATGAGTTAGAGATGAGTTGGGTCAAAATGGACTGAGTTCAATTAATGGACAGGTCAATAATCTGCCCAACCTTGGGCGGGTTGAGTGGATCATTTAGGCTTGGGCCAAATTTGACAGCCCTAGCTAGAATTTAAGGTTTTAGGAGCAATTCTAGGTTACACATAATTAAGTTCAAAAAGCCAAAGTATGTGGTTGCCTAATTGGAAATTTGTTAATCTTTTGCCCATGCAGAATGCCCGATGTCAACAACTTGGACCACTAGGAATTCATTGCTAATGGAATTCAAGGTTTCTCATGATCCGACCAGAAAAAATGGGTATTTATCTCTCTATCTAGTGCTTTAAACAATTAATTTATGTATGAAAATATTCCTATCTCTTACAACAATTGGATGGAAACAAATTCATCGCAAGTGTCACACATTCTCAGTTTTCACAACTAACTTTTGAAGTGGTACTTTGGTTTTTATATCTCCAGAAGTTATTTCGCTTTTTTTTTCCCTTCTTTGTTGCAGTAATGGAACAAAAGAGATCTTAGTTCTCAAAAATCTTCGTCAGTTTTTGCACCAACTATCCGAAGAAACTTTTGAAGACCTAGGCAACGACATCTATCACCAACTACAAAATGCTGCGAGTATACATGGATTCCTTTTTATATATCTTATTCTAACTATACAAGAAAATGTCACAAAAACATGATAAATCACAAATAGTACATACTTTACCAATTAGTTGTCAACAATATTTTCTTTCTCAAGTTTTTGGGTGGTGAAAGAGACTTGGAGGAAGGGAAAGAGAAAGGAAAGGTTTGGTCAGAATCAAACCTTACACCTATAAAATAAAAGGCAACAATATTACTAGCTAGTGATTAAATCCATCATTCATTTTATCCTTTTGTTTTTTTAATCAAAATAGGCGAAACAAACAAAAATAGATTTAGGATGAGTTATATTTATTTGCAGCTTGATATATATACATATACGAAGAAAATAAAAAAAATTGTATAATAAGACCATACATTTATTCTAAACTCATTGATACTAAATTTTAAATTCACCTATGCAAACAGAACTATAATTAACTTTAAGACTAATCAATGATGCTACTCTTGAAATTCATCATATTATTTTTGCTTGCATATTTTCTTTTCGAGTGCAGTGGGAAACGTGGTTGGTGTTCTTAAAGGAGGAAAAGAATACATGTCAAGAAGAAACTGAGTTGCTAGTGCGCACAATTAATCTCTCGGGTGGCTATATGACACATGATGAGATATTATTCGATGCGGACTACAAGAATCTGTCCAACCTTACCAATAAAGTTTGTCGCATGCTTAATGAGCTCCAAAATGACAAGGTTAGGAACCATAATAATCATCTTTTAATTTTCTTTTGGAGTAATTACACGAATAATAAATTATTTTTAATTTTATTCTACCAAAGTCATAATTGTTTTTAAATGAAATATAAACCAATTATGGGTGTGTTTGGTATGGACATGTTTGGTTGTTCAAAATATTTAGAAAAATATTTTGTCTAGGAAAACAAATTTCTTAAAAATAAAGAAAATGATTTCCTTTGATGCGAGTAGGGAAAACAAGTTAGATAAGTGGCACTCTATGTTGATTGCCTCCCCCCACCCCCAACCCTCCCCGAACCCTATCCCCTTCCTCACCTCCCTCTGCCCCCACCATTGACCCCTCCCCATAAGCTTGGGATGCCCTCTCTTCCTGCCTCCAAGAACCCTCCACCCTACCATGCCGTCAATCACCTCCTACCTCTATAGTGTTTGTCAAGATTGTAAACAAATATTTTTGGGCAATATTTTCTGCTTATTTATCAAACATCAAAAAATAAATAAGAAAGACCACTTATTTTTTGAGAGATTTATTTTCAGGAAAATTTTTCTGTTGGAAAATAGTTTTATTCATACCAAACACACCCAATGTATGTATCACAAAAACAAAAACAATGTTAGAAAAATTATGTCAAATTTGGTCCCAAAAACATAAGTAGGTTACAATTTTAAAAACTTACCTAGCGTAATATCTATCAATACACCGGTTAAAATTAAAACTCAAAATTAAAATACTTTTTAACCCATCTAAAAAGGTCGTGATGTGTCTCGTGGTTTAAAACAATGGGTTTTAAGTTGGATCTGCAAATGGTTTTTATAAAATATTAGATGGTCTGATGGTGTAAGGTTGATATTATAAGGTGTGCATAAGTGGCAGCTTACTTATTTTTTATGGGACCAAATTTAGTATTTTCTTGTATTTTTCTAATATTTGTGATATATAAGCAGGATGGAGTTAGTTCTCCATTTAAAAAATTAATTCTATGATTTTGGCAGAATAAATCTATGAAATCGAACAATTCTTTTTATTTCAGCTTTCTAATTCCTCTATTTAAATCTAAACAAACGTTAGGTGACAGGCAGCTCAAAGAACACCAACATTGAACTCGACATGCAAGCTCTTGTAAAGTTAGTGTTTGGTAACACCTCAAGCAACATCAACCAAGACATTAAGCAAACATTTTTTTCAGTTGTGAAGACTTTCTATTACAGTGCGCATGTTAGTGAGGAAATAATCAACTTTCACATATCCAAAGTGCTTTTTCAGCAAGTCTAGTAACATTTTATGTTTGTAGCTGACAGTAAATCTGAAATAACATGGTGCTTTTTCTCTTTAATTTCTTATACTTATTAATTTGTCATTGTCATTTTGAAACATCTCTTATAATATGTTGAAGCGGAATTTATTAGTGCGTATACAAATTTAGAGTGTCTCTATCAAAATTTATTTTAATTTTAACGTCAATTTATTGAATATCTCAAATACGATATATGCACGGGTATGTGTTGCATTTTATTTTATACTGGTTAAAACAGAACACAATAGATGACATTCTAAAAGGTTGATTAAAGTTTTAGGACACCTAAAATTGTTATGTTAACTCCGTATATTATCAGCGAAACTTGTGAGATTCTAAGTAGGGGGTTCAAGTTATCCTAAAGGAAAGGGATTGGGCATCCTTTAAGATCCACTAAAACGCGATTCCCGATCGGACCTAATTAACTAGATAGGTTCTATAAAAGGGATTAGGTATCCAACCGCTCTTAAGATTAGGAAGTCGCCACCGGAATGAAGTGCGTGGACTTGGTCAACCACTCCACAATAACCCAGAATGCGTCATATTTCTTCAAGGTCCGTGGTAAGCCTGCCACAAAATCAATAATGATGAGCTCTCACTTCCACTTTGGTATCTCCAATCTCCGAGTCAGTCCATCCGATTTTTGATGTTCATACTTCACGTTTTGACAATTCAAACACCGCAATACATAAGCAACAATGTCTTTCTTCATTCTCCACCACCAATAGTGTTGTTTCAAGTCATGGTATATCTTCGTGACACCTAGGTGAATAGAATATCGCGAACTGTGCACCTCCTCAAGGATCAAATCTCTCAATCCATCAACATTTGGAACACACATCCGGCCTTGAAGTTGCATAACACCATTATCTCCAATCACAACCTCCTTGACACCATCCTGCTGCACCGTATCCTTCAAACCCAACAAGTGAGGATCATCAAACTAGCGAGCCTTGATACGCTCCAACAACAAAGATTGTGCCATAGAGCCTAGATATGTGATTTATTTGTACTATGAAATTCATAGATTTGATGTTAGAATTCACGAAAAAGTAGTTGAAATTAATTGAAAACTAGTTAAAGTGCTTTCCAATGAATTTGGAAAGGAAATCCTCTTCAAAAATTGCGTCTAGAGAGTTTAGGGTTGAAAAATGGTGTAAAATAAATTAAGTCCTGAAATTTCCAACTTTTAGTTAGGTGTAGGTATCTCAATTGTAAACTCTTGTTCGTAATTGTAATGTTCGCAGATGTGAACCACCGATCGCAAATCCGATCAGTGCCACAGTACACAGATGTCGCAAATGCGACCCTATTCCTTCGCATCTGCGAAAGACCCTTTCCTCACAAATGCGGCCAAAGCTTCGCATTTGCGAAGCTTCCTGCCCAGACCAGTAGTCGCAATTGCCACTCAAAGATCGCAAATGCGACCTCCACCAGTCCCAGCCCACTTTCGCATTTGCGAGCCTGACATCACAGCTGCGAGGCTCGCAATTTCGATAAGGTTCTTGCAAAAGTGAGACCTGCAATCTCACACTAGTAACTGCTTAGCTTCAACAATTCCAATCTCAACCAAAACACATCTGAAACTCATTCGAGTACCTCGGGATCCAATTCGAACATTCACAGACGTGTAATAACATCATAAAAACTGACTCGCTTAATCGAATCATCAAAACAATATCAAGAATCGATCATCAAAACTCAATATTTTCAACTTAAAAACCAAAGTTTTGCCAATTTTCACACAATGCAGCCAAAACGCCATCGGGTCACTCGGTACCCCCAACCAAAAATGCACATAAGTCCAAACATATCATACAGACCTACCAGAATCATCAAAATACCGATATGAGGTTGTTTACTAAGAAAGTTGACTGTGGTCAACTCAAGCCTTATTTTCAGTCAAAAATCACATTTGTTTTAAAATTTCACATAATAGTTATCCAAAAAAATGATACAGACCACGCACGCAAGTCATAAATCATCATATAAGACTACGATAGGTCTCAGAACACAAAAAACGGTGCTAATACTCAAAACGACCTATCGAATTGTCATATTCTCCACCTCTTAAAGAGACATTCCTCCTTGAAAGAACATAGAAATGTAACTAGACTGGTAAAAAGGTGCGGGTATCTACTCCTCATATCGGATTTAGACTCCCACATAGCCTTCTCAATCGGCTGACATCGCCATTGCACTTTCGCAGAAGGAAAACTCTTAGATCTCAACTTACGAACCTACCCGTCTATAATAGCCACTGACGGGTAGGTTGCATTGTGCTGAAGTCTAAAACATATGACCTATCTTCATGGTACTTGCGAAGCATGGAAACATGAAACACCGGATGTATCCCTACTAGGCTAGGAGGCAATGCAAGCCTATAGGCAACCTCTCCAACTCTCTCCAAAATCTCAATTGGGCTAATAAACCTCGGGCTCAACTTGCCCTTCTTCCCAAACCACATTAGGCCCTTCATCGGTGAAACTCGGAGAAGAACCTTCTCACCCACCAAGTAAGCCACACCTCGAACCTTCCGATCTGCTTAACTCTTTTTCCTGGACTGAGCTGTACGAAGTTGCTCCTGAATCACCTTAACCTTTTTCAAAGTATCACGAACCAAATTAGTTCCCTACAATCTAGCATCTTCGGGCTCAAACCAACCAACTGGTGAACATCTCTTCCCATACAAATCCTCATACAGAGCCATCTGGATACTCGACTGATAGCTGTTGTTTTAGCTCTAGTAGAGGTACACACTGGTCTCACTAAACCTTGAAATCCATAGAGCATGCTCGTAATATGTCCTCCAATATTTGAATAGCAAGCTTAGAATATCCGTCCATCTAAGGATGAAACGCAGTACTTAGCTCAACCCGCGTGCCCAACTCATGCTGCATGGCTCTCCAAAAATATGATGTGAATTACACGCCCCTTTTAGATTTAATATAAATGGCACACTATGCAGGCAGATAATCTCCCGTATATAATTTTGAGCCAACAACTCTGAAGAATAGGATGCCATCACTGGAATGAAGTGTCCAGACTTGGTCAACCGGTCCACAATAAACAAGAACTCATTGTGACCATACCGAGTCCGAACAGTTATCTTATTGACATCCCATGCTCTAAACTTCACCTGATGGTAGCCTGACCTCAAAACAATCTTGGAAAACACATTGGCACCCTAAAGCCGGTCAAATAGGTCTTCAATCCTTGGCAACGAATACTTGTTCTTGATAGTGACCTTGTTCAACTGCCGATGATCTATGCATATCCTCATTAATCCATCATTTTCCTTCACAAACAACATTGGTGCACCCCAAGGCACGACACTAGGTCAAATAAATCCCTTGCCAAGAAAATCTTGCAACTGCTCCTTCAATTCTTTGACTCAACTGGATCCATACAGTATGGTGGAATAAAAATAAGCTGAGTGCCCAAAACCAAGTCAATGCAAAAGTCCATATCCCTGTCAGGTGGAATCCCTGGCAAATCTGTAGGAAACACCTCAGGAAACTCACTCACCACCGGTACCAAATCTATAGAAGGCACCTCGACACTAGAATCATGAATATAAGACAAATACTCCAAGCACCTCTTCTTGACCATACGCCAAGCCTTCACATATGAAATGACCCTACTAGCGGAGTGTCCATGAGTCCCCCTCTACTCTAACTTAGGCAACCCCTACATGGCTAACATCACAATCTTGGCATAACAATCCAAGATAGCGTGATATGGTGAAAACGTCCATGCCTAAAATCACATCAAAATATACCATATTAAGTAAAAGAAGGTCAACCCTAGTCTCATATCTCCTAATAGTGACTAAACAAGAACCATAGACTCGGTCCACCATAATAGAATTCCCAACGGGCATAGACACACTAACATGAGTACTCAAAGAATTACGAGACATATCCAAATATGACGCAAAATAGGATGGCCCATACGAATAAGTAGAACCCAGGTAAAATAAAACTGATGCATCTCTATGGCAGATCAGAACAATACATGTGATGACCGCATCAGACAACTCCACCTCAGGTCTACCTGGAAATGCATAGCAATGTGGCTGAACCCCACCAACCCGACCTCCACATCTAGGATTGCCTTACACTAACTAGCTTCCACCTCTAGATATCTGACCTCTACCTTTGGCTTCCTGACCCCCACCTCTAGCTGGCTAAGCGGGAGATGGAGCAACCAGTGTCAAAATTATGGAACGAGTACCTGCTATGGTATATTTCTCTAAAGTCTGAGACAATACCTCTTAATGTGACCTATACCTCCATACTCAAATCACTCTCTCTGCTGACGTGGCTACTAAAAATGGGACTGACCCTAATGGTCCAAATTAACCACTGTGATAGCTCTGAATTTGTGGAGTACTGATTTGAGCTAAAAGTGCAATGGATGCTAGCTACCCAGGACGAGACCCAAAAGATCCATGACTTTCTGAAGCACCATGTGATACCTGAAGCACTGACTGGACCGGTCTGATATGTAGGCCTTTACCAAATGAACATCTGCCTCCAGACGAGACACCACTGAAACTGCCAAAATAATGAGGCCTCTTCTCAGATGTCGTCTCCCTACCCTGATCACAAATCCTTTCGATCCGGCTAGCAATCACCACAACATGAGTAAAAGAAATATCATTCTTGGTCTCTCTCATTTGTAGCATGATCCCGTATGTAATGCCATTTATTAACCTCTGCACCCTCTCCCTCTCTATAGGGATCATGATAGCTGCATGGTGGGATAAATCCATGAATCTGGTCTCATACCGAGTAACGATCATGCTACCTTGATGGATGTGCTCAAACTGATTGTGGAAGTCCTCTCTCTGAGTGAAGGGGACGAACTTCTCCAAGAATAGTTGTGAGAACTGAGCGCAAGTGAAAGGAGGTGAACCTGTTGGTCTGCCCCGAACACACTCCTGCCACCACCTCTTGGTAGATCCATGCATCTTAAACACTATGAAGTCAACTCCATTTGACTCTACTATACCCATGTTATGCATTATCTCATGGCAACGGTCTATGAAATCCTGGGGGTCCTCAAAAGGAGTACTACCAAAGCGAGGAGGAAGAAACTTGGTGAACTTTTCCAACTTTTTCAGCCTTTCGGCTGACATCGCAAGTCCCTCCCTAGACTGTGTAGCAATAACAGGCTAAATTGTTCCAACTAGTGGAACTGCTAGAGTCTAATACCTGTGAGACATCTTCTCTAGAGTATGGGTAGCGGGAGTCTAGGCTCCTCTCCCAGCCTTAGAGATAGCTGGTGCAATAGGTAACACACCAGCCTGGGCCACACTCTCCATAAGTCTAACTAGGGAAACTAGGGCGTCCTGAAGCACTAGAGTGGCGATGAACCCCTCTGGAACCTAAACTGGTCCTACTGGCATGGTCAGAACAGGGATATCTTCATCCTGCTCGATCTGAGGCTCGACAACAGGTGATGTTGTGCGTGCTCTAGGTTGAGCTTTACCTATGATTATAGCTTTACCTCGGCCCCGGACCCTACCCCTGGTAGTGGCTGCAACCTGGGGCTCCAGCTCCCTATCTGCGGTACATGCCGTACATGTCCTGATCATCTGCAAGAGATTAAAAGAAGAATGATTCAAACTTCAACAATAGAATAAAGTCGCACGGTAGAGAAAGAAAGAAAGTGAAATTTCCTAGAGCCATATATCCTCAAGAAGATAAGAACAGATGTTTCCGTACCGATCCTCAAGACTCCACTAAGCTTGATCATGATTCGTGAGACCTAAAAAACCTAGTGCTCTAATACCAACTTGTCACGATGCAAATCCTAACCACGATGCCGTGATGGAGCCTAAAATTCATTTTCTAGGAAAGCCGACTCTAGCTAATCATTTAATCAATCTTTTTCGGACAACCAACTACGACATATTTCATAATGAGATGCAATAAGGGAATTAAGCAAATAAAGACATAAGATAAGTATAAGTGGCTATCAAACAACATATAAAAACATAAAGTAAGTAAAGGCGGTCAATAAATAAGGACACGGATACATGAAAACATATAGCACATTAAGGCATGTAACGAATGAAAGCAGAAATTTAACAAGTAATGACAAGTAACAATTAAAGCTCCGAACGAATAATAACATGGAATAAAAGAAAATATGGTATAAATGAAGACACACAGTTAAGAAACCCGCACCAGATGCTTAACCCATGACAACGCATATGCACTCATCACCTTGCATATACACCGTCCCCACACATAAATCACATAGCAAATAGACAAATCAAGTCCTACTTCCGTCAAGTTAAGGTTAACCACAACACTTACCTCTTTCCGGAATCAAATCAACAATTACCCACGGATTGTCTTTTAGAACAAGCCTCCCAACCATCCGAGTATAGCCAAATATCATTCAAACAATCCAAAATAAGCTTTAGAACCTACCCATGAATGAAAAAGGTTCATTTTTTAATCATATTTGAAAAAAGTCAACAAAAGTCAACCCGGGCCCACACGGACGAAATCTGAGATTCGAACCAAATCCTGATTACCCGTTCACCCCTGAGCCTAGATATATGATTTGTTTTGAAATACGACCTCAATTTGAGGTCTAAATTTCAATTTTACAAAATTTCGAAATTCTCCCCCAAACCCCCAAATTTCTACTTTGCAATTCATAGATTTGATATTTAAATTCATGAAAAAGTAGTTGAAATTAATTCAAAACTAGTTAAAGTTTCTTACCAATGAATTTGGGATGAAAATCCTCTTCAACAATTGCCGTTTAGGGTTGAAAATGGTGTAAAATCGGCTAAGTCACAAAATTCTCAACTTTTACCCAGCTGCAGGTGTCGCGATTGCGAACTCTTGTTCGCAAATGCAAACCACCGATCACAAATTCGATCAATGCTACCATCCGTAAATGTTGTAATGTGACCCTTTCCTTCGCATTTGCGAAAGACCTCTTCATCGCAAACGCTGCCAAATCTTCACATTTGCGAAGCTGCCTGCCCAGTCCAGTCGTCGCAATTGCGACTCAAAGATCTCAAATGCGACATCCTACCAGTTTGCAAATGCGATATGTTCTTCGCATTTCCGAAGTCTTCAGTCCCAACCCACTTTCGCATTTGTGAGCTTGACATCGCAACTGCAAGGCTTGCAATTGCGATCAAGTTCTCACAAATGCGAGACCGGCAACCTCACACCAACAATTGCTTAGCTTTTGCAATTCCAAACTCTGCCAAAACACATCTGAAACTCATTCGAGTCCCTCGGGCTCCAACCCGAATATCCACACAAGTGTAATAATATTATACAAACTCGCTCACACACTCGAATCATCAAAAAAATATCAAATATCAAGAATTGATCATCAAAACTCATGATTTTAAACTTAAAAACTCAACTTTTGCAAAGTTTCACATAATGCGCTGAAACACCATCGGTTCACTTGGTACCTTAACAAAACATGAGTACAAGTCCAAAAAATATCATACGAATCTATCGGAATCGTCAATTCACTGATCTGAGATGGTTTACTAAGAGCGTTGACCATGGTTAACTCAAGCCTCATTTTAAGTAACAAATCACATTTTCTTCAAAATTTCACATAATGATTTTCTGAAAAATGACAAGGACCAACATAAGCAAGTCATAAATCATCAAATAAGTCTATGAGAGGTCTCGTAACACAAAAAGGGTTCTAGTACTCAAAACGACCTATCAGGTCATTACATTGAGCGAGTTTATATGATGTTATTACACTTGTGTGCATGTTTGGATCAGAGTAGAGGGGATCAGGTGATTTTTGAATGTGTTTCTGAAGTAAATGAACTGGTGATGCATTATCTGGTGCAGTTGGGTTGCACGTCTTGCAAAAGGGAAGACCTACTCGCTAATGCATGTTTCGCTTTTTGAGAAGTTGAGCTCGCATTTACGGAATTGGGATTAGGACTTAGGACTTCACATTTGCAAAGAAGACATTCCATTTGCGTCTAGTAGGTGCATCACATTTGCGAAAGAGGGGTCGCACTTGGTACCCTGGGAAATTCTGAGCTGCTTCACTTTTTTGAAGATTGTGTCCGCAATTACGAGCTAGGGGCCTTCACAAATGCGAAGGGAATGCGCATTTGCGACTTCTACATAGATGGTACACTAATCGCATGTGCGATCAATGGTTCTCTTTTGCTATGGTAGCAATTGCGAGCAAGAGTTTGCAATTGCGACATTTACAGTTGGGTTAAAGTGGAAAATTTCGGGACATAGCACCTTTTACACCATTTCGCAACCCTAGACTCCATTAAGGCAATTTCTTGAGAGAATGTTCTTCCCAAATATATTGGTAAGCAGCTCTAATTTGTTTTCCATCAATTTTCATTACTTTTTCATGAATTTCTTCATCAAATCTATGAATTTTAAAGTGAAAATTAGGAGTTTCGGGTAACATTTACTAATTTTGTAAAAATTGAGATTTTGACCTCGAATTAAGTTCGGATTTTGAAATAAATCACATAACCAGGCTTGAGGGTGAATAGGTAATCAGGATTTGATCTGAATTTCAAATTTCGACCACGTGGGCTCGGGGGTGACTTTTGTTGACTTTTTGTTTAATTCAGTTAAAGATTGAACCTCTTTCATTCGTGGGTAGTTTCTAAAGCTTATTTTCGATTATGATATTTGGATAGATATGGCTGGTTTGGATACTTCTTCTAAAGGAAAAGCAGTGGTTGATTGTTGATTTGATTCTGGAAAGAGGTAAGTGTTGTGTTTAACCTTGAATCTAGGGAATTAGGTCTTGATTAATCTACGTGCTGCGTGATTTATACGTGGGGACGGCGTATATGCAATGTGATGAGTATATATGCGATGTCAGGCATACGGGGTGGACTATTAATTGTGTATTTCAATTATAACATGCCTTCTTTTATTCCGTATTACTATTCGTGCCATGCCTTAATTGTTACATGTTTTTACTTGCTAAATACATGCCTTCATTGTTACATGCCTGTATTTTCTACATGTTCCATGTATCCATATTTTTATTTATTGTCCTTTTTGCTTGTTCTATGCCCCGCATGCCACTAGGTAGAAGCTATTACTTATTCTATGCCCTTAATTGTCTATTTGCCTTCACTTACTTTCAATTTCACTTCGAATTGTCAAATTGGTTTGCCTTAGAGTATTTATACGATTTGGTTCTCTTTTCGTACGTAGTGATATACTCCATAGTTGTTTGTAGTATTGCTATGATATTTAGGATAGGGTTGCACACCGCAACAGTAATGAAAATATATTTGGGATTAGGTTGCACGCTGCAACGGTACTGATATGATATTTGGGATCAGGTTGCACACCGCAACCACATTGATATGATATTTGGTATTAGGTTGCATGCCACAACGAATATTGATATTATATATGGGATTGAGTTGCACGCTGCAATGGTATTGGTGTGTGTGTGTGTGTATATATATATATATATATATATATATATATATATATATATATGTGTGTGTGTGTGTGTGTGTGTGTGTGTGTTTGTGTGTGTGTAGATCGGATTGTGCGCCACAACAGAGAAGTTATATTATGGTTGTTTTTGGTTGTTGTTTCTACATGTGTGTTGTGTTTTGCATTTGAGCTTAGATGATATTCTGGGGCCCTCTATTGTGTATTCCTATTTGTTTTTCTCATGTTAATCGTTGTTTCTCTACTTTAGTTATACTCATATAGGTTTATAGTGCGCCTTGTTATAGTCTCGTCACTACTTCGTCGAGGATAGTCTCGATACTTATAGAGTACAAGGGGTTGATTATACTCATACTACAATTCTGCACTTTTTGTACAGATTCTGGTGTTGGACCCAACATCGCTTAGTGGAGAGTTGTTTGGACCCGTTTCATCAGGAGACTCGAGGAAGAGCTGCACAACGTTCGCAGATCCTAAAGTTTCATTCTTATCTACTATACTATTTATTTCATTTCAGACAGTTGTACTTTTCATACCTTGTTTGTAGTACTTTTAACATCTCATGTACTTGTGATACCAGTGTCACGATCTGAAATTCCCACTTTCGAACCGTGATGGCGCCTAACATTTCACTTACTAGGCAAGCCAATATTATAATAATATTAACCATTTCTAAACAATTTTTAAATTTATTAATAACAAAGAAATAAATGAGGAAGTAAGGTCTGAAATATAGTGAATAATCCATAAAAGTAACGGTAAAATATCATCCCAGAATTTGGTGTCACAAGTGCACGAGCTTCTAGAATAAATACAAATAAAGATCTGAATAAAAATAAAGCTATCTGGAAACAAACACACAGCTAAAGTAAAATAGATAGGGACTTCAATACTGCGGACGCTGTGCAGTTATACCTCAAGTCTCCTCCGAGTAGTTGAAATCTGAGCAAATCTATGGTACGCCGCTGGGACCAACTCCAAAATCTGTACAAGAGGTACAGAGTGTAGTATCAGTACAACCGACCCCATGTACTGGTAAGTGCTGAGCCTAACCTCGACGAAGTAGTGACGAGGCTAAGGCGGGTCACTTACGTTAACCTGTACGTAATATTAGCAACAACAAAAAATAATAGAAATAAATCAGGTAACTCATTTATAATAACTGAAGCCAACTCAGCAATCATAACCAATTATCATTTCCATCAATTTTCGTTGCAGCATGCAACCCACTCTCACAATATATTCACATTCAATTCTGTTACGGCGGGCAACCCGCTCCTCTAATATATTTATTTTAATCAAGTCTTTTGCGGTGTGTAACCCGATCCCCCAATATATATATATATTGACTTTTAAATAAGTCTGTTGTGGCGTGCAACCCGATCCTCCAATATGGACTTTTAATAAGTCTGTTATGGCGTGCAACCCAATCCTCCAATATGGATTTTTAATAAGTCTGTTGCGGCATGCAACCCGCTCCTCATATATATTCATTTCGATCAATTCTGTTGCGGCGTGCAACCCGCTCCTCTAATATATTCATTTATCAATTCTTATAGAAGAAATTTTCCCAATAAATGCAACAATTAATATAAAATTTTAAGACAACAAGCATACACTAATTATGATTTAATTATAAAACAAACAATGACAAATAATAATTTATTATGGAAATTATGAAGAAAATAGGCAGTTTAATGTTAATATACTAAATGTCAAGTAGCAATTAATGCACATAATTCAAATAAGCATGTAGCAATTATTACAGGAATTTAAGAATTAATATTTGACAAGGAATTATGAGTGAAACAATTAATATAATAATTCATTAATGATTTAAAATGATTTATGATTTTCAAATAATTATATAAATAATTAATTCGACGACGTTTAGACACTCGTCACCTTGCCTATACGTTGTTCATATGCAATTGACATAAAACATAATTTAAGGGTTCTATCCCCTCAAGTCAAGGTTAACCAAGACACTTACCTCGCTTTGTAAATTCCAATAAATTACTCAACCACAGCTTTTTCTTTTAAATTAATCTCCAAAACTTTCAAATCTATTCACAAATAATTCGATATACTCAATAAGAATCATAGGAATTAATTCCATATAAATTTACAAATTTTTCGGATACAAATCTGAAATTCATTTAAATATTCGACAGTGGGACCAATATCTCAAATCTCAAAAAAAACTCGCGAAATCCGAATACCCGTTCTGATACGAGTTCAACCATACAAAATTTATCAAATTTCGATATCAAATGGACCTTCAAATCTTAAATTTTCATTTTTCGAAGATTTTAGAAAAATCTGATTTTTCTTCCATAAATTTACGGATTCATGATATAAACGAGTATGGAATCATGAAATATAATTAATATAGGATAAGGAACACTTACCCCAAAGTTTTCCCGTGAAAATCGCCCAAAGTTCGCCTTACCCGAGCTCAAAAATTGGAAATGTTTGAAAATGGATCGAAACCCCATTTCCAGAACTTAAGTTCTGTTTTTGAGATTTTTACCCTTCGCGAACGCGGTCAATGCCTCGCGTTCGCGAAGCACAAATTCCTGCTGACCAATTTTACTCTTCGCGAACGCGAGGGCCACTTCGTGAACGCGAAGCTTGTCTTAAATAATTATGAGGTCTTCATGCCTCACATCTCGTTATCTGTATTGTGAAGGTTTGTAACGAGTTTTATTTTTTGTTTACATGAGGTTAATTGGAAACTAGATAATTGATCATGAACAACTATTAATAACAAATATCCGCTGCCAAGAATTGATGACTTATTTGATCAGCTCCAGGGTGCCAAGATATTTTTGAAGATCGATTTGAGGTCTGGTTACCATCAGTTAAAGGTTAGGGTATCTGATATCCTTAAAATAACTTTTCGGACTCAGTTTGGGCATTACAAATTCCTAGTGATGTCATTTGGGTTGACAAATGCCCCAGCAATAATTATGGATTTGATGAATCAGGTGTTTAAGCCCTCTTTGGATTACTTTATGGTTGTATTCATTGATGATATCTAGATTTACTCCACCAGTCGAGAGGAGCGTGAGCAACATCTTCGGAGTATGCTTCATATTTTGAAGAATAATCAGTTATATGCCAAATTTTCAAAATGTGAGTTTTGGTTAGACTCGGTTGCCTTTTGGGGGCATGTTGTATCGGGAGAAGGCATAAAGGTGGATCCTAAGAAGATTGAGGCTGTTCAGAATTGGCCTAGACCTACTTCAGTTATAGAAATCCAGAGTTTTCTGGGTTTGGCAGGTTATTATCGTCGGTTCGTGGGAGGGTTTTCATCTACAGCAAGCCCATTGACCAGACTGACTCAAAAGGGTGTCCCATTCAGATGGACAGATGAGTGTAGTTGAGCTTTCAGAAGCTCAAGACTGCTTTGACTACGACGCCAGTGTTGGTATTACCCACAAGTTCAAGATCGTATACGGTATATTGTGATGCATCTCATATTGGGATTGGTTCAGTATTAATGCAAGATGGCAAGGTGATTGCATATACGTCACGGAAGTTGAAAGTTCACGATAAGAATTATCCTGTTCATGACTTAGAACCGGCAGCCATTGTTCATGCGCTGAAGATTTGGAGGCATTACCTCTACGGTGTCTCGTGTGAGGTATTTACTGATCATCGTAGCCTTCAGTATCTTTTCAAACAAAAAGATCTTAATTTGAGGATGAGAAGATGGTTGGAGTTGTTGAAAGACTATGATATCACCATTAAGGGTGATGCAGTGCCATTTCTATTAATTTTATGGTGAGATTGAGAGTAAAAGCACGAAAGGTGATGTCGTGCATTTTTTCTTATTGTATTCACTATTCCTGTTGATTCATGGTATATTGACTGCTCCGGTGATCATTCTGTTGTAGTTTTTTATCTTGTATTCCTCTCAGTGTATTCCCCTACTGATATTTCCTGTTTAGTTCTTCATTTCTGTTATTTGTATATACATTGTTAAATTGTACAGGTTGATTTGTAGGTGCCCTACCTTAGCCTCGTCACTACTTCGTCGAGGTTAGGCTCGACACTTACCAGTACATCGGGTCGGTTGTACTGATACTGCACTCTGCACTTTCTGTGCAGATTTTGATACCGGTTCGGGTTGATCGAGATATTGCTATTGGTCTGATGTCAGGAGACTCAAGGTAGATCTGTCGGCGTTCACAAACCTTGAAGTTCCCACCTATCTTTTCCGTTCTACTATTTCTTTCATTCAGAGAGTTGTATTTCTTTCAGACTGTTACTTGTAGTAAATTCTAGAATGCTCTTGAATTGTGACTTGAAATCCGAGTGGTAGTAATTAATACAGTTTTATGATATTCCGCACTTATTATATTCCATCTTAGTTAATTATTGTTAATTACTGAATGGGAATAAGGAATTGGTTTAATGATTCTCTAACGTTGGCTTTCCTAGCAAGTGAAATGTTAGGCGCCATCACGGTCCCGTCGGTGAAAACTTTTGGGTCGTGACAGTTAAATCAAGATATCATCAATGAATACAACCACAAAAGAATTCAAATAAGGCTTGAACACCCGATTCATCAAATCCATAAATGTTGTTGGGGCATTTGTCAACCCAAATGACATCATTAGGAATTCGCAATGCCCATACCGAGTCCAAAAAGATGTTTTGGGGATATCAGATGCCCTAATCTTCAACTGATGATAACCAGACCTCAAATGGATCTTCGAAAATACCTTGGCACCCTGAAGCTGATCCAATAAGTGATCAATTCTTGGCAGCGGATATTTGTTTTTGATAGTGGCCTTGTTCAACTGCCGATAATCTATACACATCCTCATAGAGCCATCTTTCTTCTTTACAAATAATACTGGTGTACCCCAGGGCGAGATACTAGGTCTAATAAATCCCTGATCAAGCAAGTCTTGTAACTGCTCTTTCAATTCTTTCAACTCTGGCGGGGCCATACGGTATGGTGGAATAGAAATGGGCTGAGTGCCCGGAGCCAAATTAATATAGAAGTCAATATCTCTGTCGGGTGGCATCCCCCGCAGATCTGCAAGAAATACTTCTAAAAATTCACGAACAACTCGTACTGAGTCCATAGAAGGGACATCCGTACTGGGCTCGCGAATATAAGCCAAATAGGCTAGACACCCTTTCTCTACCATACACCGAGCTTTCATATAAGAAATAACTCTGCTGGCAGAATGACCAGGAGTTCCTTTCCACTCTAACCGTGGTAACCCCGGCATAGCTATGGTCACTGTCTTGGCATGACAATCCAATATAGCATGATAAGGGGACAACCAATCCATACCCATGATGACATCAAAATCTACCATATCAAGAATTAGAAGATCCACACTAGTCTCAGGATTACCAATAGTAACCACACATGAACGATAGATATGATCTACTACAATAGAGTCTCTCACTGGTGTAGATACACACACAAAAGCATCTCTATGGAAAATCGGAATAATACCTGTGATCACAGCATAAAAGACCTGGTGGTTTGCTTTAAAAGTTAGAAATTCCTGAGTGGAAGTGGGACCGTATCACTATGGATTTTGTTGTTGGGCTCCCACGGACTTAGAGAAAATTTGACGCAGTTTGGGTCATTGTGGATAGGTTAACCAAGTCAGCACATTTCATCCCACTGGCAGTTACCTATTCTTCAGAGAGGTTAGTTGAAATTTACATTCGTGAGATTGTCCGCCTTCACGATATGCCCGTGTCTATTATTTCAGATCGAGGAACGCAGTTTACCTCACATTTTTTGAGGGCTGTATAGCGTGAGTTAGGCACGCGGGTGGAGTTCAGTACAACATTTCATCCACAGAGAGACAGACAATTAGAGCGCACTATTCAGATATTGGAAGATATGCTTGGCGCTTGTGTTATAGACTTTGGAGGTTCTTGGGATCATTTCTTGACACTTGCGGAGTTTGCTTATAATAATAGCTATAAGTCAAGCATTTAGATGGCTCCTTATGAGGAATTATACAGAAGGCAATACTGATCGCCAGTTGGTTGGTTTGAATCGGGAGAGGCTCGGTTATTGGGTATCGATTTGGTACAGGATGCCTTGGTTAAGGTCAAGATTATTCAGGATCGACTTCGCACAACTTAGTCTAGGAAAATGACTTATGTCGACCGTAAAGTTCATGATATTGCATTCATGGTTGGAGAAAGAATATTGCTCCGGGTTTCACCTATGAAAGGTGTAATGAGGTTCGGAAAAAAGGGCAAGTTGAGCCCTAGGTATATCAGACCCTTTGAAATTCTTGAAAGGGTGGGTGAAGTAGCCTACAGACTTGCATTACCACCTCGTTTATCATCGGTTCATCCGGTGTTCCATGTGCCTATGCTCCGAAAATATCATGGTGATCCGTCCCATGGTTTAGATTTCAGCTCAGTCCAATTGGACAAAGATTTGACTTACGAGGAGTAGTCGATGGCTATTCTAGCCCGGCAGGTCCGACAGTTGAGGTCTAAGAGTTATCCTTCAGTTCCGGTGCAATGGAGAGGTCAGCCGGTAGAAGGATCTACCTGGGAGTCCGAGTCGGACATGCGGAGTAATTATTCACACTTATTCACCAGCTCAGGTATTTGTTTTCTAACTCCGTTCGAGGACGAACGTTTGTTTTAGAGGTAGAGAATGTGATGACCCAAAATGTCTTCTTTAAATTAATAAGTAATTCTATATTCTAAGACCTCTAAAAGCACCATTTATCATTCCTTGGCTTGTGTGCGCAGTCCGTACAATTTTTCGGAAAGTTTTTATGTGAAAAATGGATTAAACTGTGAAATAGAGCTTTAAAACTCAACTGAGTTGACTTTGGTCAACATTTTGAGAAAATGGACTCGGATAAGTGTTTTGACAATTTTGGTAGGTCCGTATCATGATTTAGGATTTGGTCATATTCCTGGAATCGAATTCCGAGGTCCCTAGCCCGAGGTATAGAATTTTGATGAAAAATTAAAAGCTTGAAATCTTAATGATTTTTAAGAAATTGCTGATGATTGGATTTATTGACACCAGGTCTATATTTTGGTTCCGAGCCTGGTATAGGTCCACTATAATATTTATGACTTGTCTGCCGAATTTGGTGAGAATCGGAGTTGATTTGACGAGATTCAGACATCGGCTTGTAAAATATAAGTTTTAAAGTTTTCTTGAAAACTTCCATTGATTTGGTGTCCGATTTGTAGTTTTAGGTGTTATTTTGGCGAATTGATCGCGCGAGTAAGTTTGTATGATGTTTTAGGACTTGGGTGCATGTTTGGTTTGGAGCCCCGAGGGCTCGGGTTTGTTTCGGGTGGTTAACGGATCATTTTTGGATTTGAGGAAACTGCAGAAACCTGCTTCTGGTTTCCTTCTTCGCGTTCGCGAGGGGAGTCTCGCATTCGCGAAGAGCAAATTGGGGCTGGCATATTTTGTGCTTCGCGTTCGTGACAGAGTGAACGCGTTCGCGAAGGTTTGAGGTGCGATGCTTCGCGTTCGCGATTGAAACCCCGCATTCGCGAAGGGAAAGGGGCTGGCCAGGATAATTGCCTCCGTGAACGCGAGGCTTCGATCGCGAACGTGAAGCTTCGCACCTCAAGCCTTCACAAACGCGTTCACTTTATCGCGAACGCGAAGCACCAAATGTACCAGCGCCAATTTGCTCTTTACAAACGAGAGACTCCCCTCGCGAATGCGAAGAAGGAAACCAGAAGCAGGTTTCTGTAGTTTCCTCAAGTCCATAAATGATCCCTTAACCACCCAAAACCAACCCGAGCCCTCGGGGCTCTAAACCAGTAGGGTAATTTATTATTTGAAGGCCTAACATATGGTTGAGAAGGGGTGTTTGTCATATTTGGCCTTTGTAAGAGATGTTGATCCATATACTCCTCCTGTTGATTCAGTATCGGTACTGTGAGACTCTTCAGAGGTATTTCCTACAGACCTGATGGGTATGCCACCCGACAAGGATATTGATTTCGGTATTGACTTGGTGCCGGGCACTCAACCCATTTCTATTCCTCCGTATTGTATGGCACCAGCTGAGTTGAAAGAGTTGAAAGAGCAACTTCAGAAATTCCTTGATAAGGGATTTATTAAGCCTAGTGTGTCACCTTAGGGCGCACCGGTTTTGTTTGTGAAAAAGAAAGATGGTACTATGCGGGTATGCATTGATTACAGGCAACTGAACAAAGTTACAATCAAGAGTAAATATCATTTGTCGTGTATTGATGAGTTATTTGACCAGCTCCAGGGAGCGAGGGTATTCTCCAAAATTGATTTGAGATCTGGGTATCACCCGTTGAAAATTCGGGATTCGGATATTCTGAATACGGCATTCAGGACTCGCTATGGCCACTATGAATTTCCCGTGATGTCTTTTGGGCTGACCAACGCCCCAGCAACATTTATGCACTTGATGAATAGTGTATTCCAGCCATATCTTGATTCATTTGTCATAGTATTTATTGATGATATCCTGGTGTACTCATGTAGCCAGAAGGAGCATGTACAACAATTGGGTATTGTATTACAGAGGCTGAGAGAGGAGTGACTTTATGCCAAATACTCTAAGTGTGAGTTCTGTCTTAGTTCGGTGGAATTCTTGGGACACATAGTGTCCAGTGAAGGAATTAAAGTAGATATGAAGAAGATAGAGGCAGTTCAGAGTTTGCCCAAGCCATCTTCAACTACTGAGATTCAAAGTTTTCTCGGCTTGGCTGGTTATTATCGTCGCTTCATGGAGGGTTTCTCATTTATTGCGACGCTAAATTGACCTAGAAAGGTTTTCCGTTCAGGTGGTCGGATGAGTATAAAAATATCTTTCAAAAGCTCTAGACTGCTTTGACTATAGCACCGGTATTTGTGTTGCCTACATGTTCAGGGTCTTATACTGTGTATTGCGATGAATCACATATTGGTTTCGGCGCAGTGCTGATGCAAGACGGTAGGGTGATTGCCTATGCGCCGAGACAGTTAAAGGTACATGAGAAGAATTATCCGGTCCACGACCTTGAGTTAGCAGCTATTGTTCATCCATTGAAGATTTGGCGACATTATTTGTACGTTGTCCATTGTGAGGTTTATACTGATTAGCGGAGTCTACATCATTTGTTTAAACAAAAAGATCTTAATTTGCGACAACGAAGGTGGTTAGAGTTGCTTAAGGATTATGATATCACCATTCTCTATCATCCTGGAAAGGACAAAGTGGTGGCCGATGCCTTGAGTCGTAAGGCGGAGAGTTTGGATAGCTTAGCATACTTACCGGTAGCGGAGAGGCCTTTAGTGTTGGATGTTCAAGACTTGGCCAACCAGTTTGTTATATTGGAAATTTCTGAGTCGAGCCGAGTTTTGGCTTGTGTGGTTTCTCAGTCTTCACTTTATGATCGCATCAGAGAACGTCAGTATGATGACCCTCATCTACTTGTCCTTGAGAACACGGTTCAACATGGTGATGCCAAGGAAGACCTTATTGTAGATGATGGTGTATTACCAATGCAGGGTAGGCTATGTGTGCCTAATGTAGATTGTTTGTATGAGTTGATTCTCCAGGAGGCTCACAGTTCGCGGTACTCCATTCATCCAGGTGCCGCGAAGATGTATCAGGATTTGAGGCAACACTATTGGTGGAGGCAAATGAAGAAAGATATAGTTGAGTTTGTATCTCGGTGTTTAAATTGTCAACAAGTGAAGTACGAGCATCAGAGACCAGGCGGATTGCTTCAGACACTTGAAATTCCAAAATGGAAGTGGTAGCGTATTACCATGGACTTCGTAGTTGGGCTCCCATGGACTTTGAGAAAGTTTGATGTTGTTTGGGTGATTGTAGATCGGTTGACCAAGTCAGCTCATTTCATTCTTTTGGTTACTACTTACTCTTCGGAGCAGCTAGCTCGGGTTTACATTCGCGAGATTGTAAGGCTTCATGGAGTACCGGTATCTATCATCTCTGACCGGGGTATGCCATTTACATCACGGTTCTGGAGAGCCGTACAACGAGAGTTAGGTACTGATGTGGAGTTGAGTACATCATTTCACTCTCAGACAGACGGGTAGTCCGAGCTCACTATTGAGATACTGGAGGATATGATTCGTGCTTGTGTGACAGATTTTAGGGGTGCTTGGGATCAGTTCTTGCCACTTGCGGAGTTTGCTTACAACAACAGTTATCAGTCAAGCATTCAGATGATGCCGTATGAAGACTTATATGGTAGGCGGTACCGGTCTCCAGTGGGTTGGTTCGAGCCGGGCGAAGCTAGACTATTGGGTATGAACTTGGTTCAAGATGCCTTGGAAAAGGTTAAATTTATTCATGATCGGCTTCGTATAGCCCAATATAGACAAAAGAGTTATACGGATTGGAAAGTTCGTGATGTTGCATTCATGGTTGGTGAGCGAGTCTTGCTCCGGGTTTCACCCATGAAGGGTGTTATGATATTTGGGAGGAAGGGCAAGTTGAGCCCTAAGTATATTGGGCCTTTTGGGTTTCTTGAAAGAATTGGAGAGGTGGATTATATACTTGCACTACCACCTAATCTCTCTGCATTTCATCCAGTATTCCATGTTTCCATGCTCCGAATATATCACGGCGATCTGTCTCATGTGTTAGACTTCAGCTCTGTCCAATGGGATAATGATCTATCTTATGTTGAAGATCCAGTGGCCATTTTGAACAGATATATTAGAAAGCTAAGATCGAAGAGCATTTCTTTGGTAAAAGTAGAGTGGAGGGGTCATCCGGTTGAGGAGGCGACTTGGGAGACCGGGCATGATATGCGTAGATGTTATCCTCATCTTTTCAAAACTCCAGGTATATTTCTAAACCCGTTCGAGGACAAACGTTTGTTTAAGAAGGGGAGGATGTAACGACCCGGCCAGTCATTTTGAGAGTTGTAGCCCTATTCCCCCATTTACCTCTCAATATATACTTCACAGTTGTTATGTGACTTGCCGGGGTGATTAGTTTGGGTCCGATGAGGTTTTAGGAATAAATTGGAACACTTAGTTCCAAGGCTTAAAGTTCAAGTTGAAATAGTGATCGGATGTCGACTTATGTGTAAATGACCCAGGAATAGAGTTTTGATGATTCCAATAGCTCCGTATGATGATTTTGGACTTAAGAGCGTGTCCGGAAAATTTTTTGGAAGTCCGTAGTAGAATTTTCCTTGAAATGTCGAAAGTTAAATTTTTTGGAAGTTTCACCGGGGAGTTAACTTTTTGATATCGGGGTCGGAATCCAGTTTTGAACATTTTCATAGCTTCGTAATGTTATTTATGACTTGTGTGCAAAATTTAAGGTCAATCGGAATTGATTTGATAGGTTTCAACATCAAATGTATAACTTGGAAATTCTTAAGTTAATTGGGGTATGATTTGTGGTTTTAGAGTTGTTTTATGTGATTTGAGGTTTCGACTAAGTTCATATGATATTTTAGGACTTGTTGGTGTATTTGGTTGAAGTCACGATGGCCTCGGGTGAGTTTCGGATGGTTAACAGATCAAAATTTGGACTTAAACTACTGCTGGAATTTTTCTGCTGAAAATTGAAGCTGGAAAAATCGAGGCTGAAAACATTGAGACTGGAAAATCGAGGCTGGAAAAATCGAGGCTAGAAAATCGAGGCTGGAAAAATCAAGGCTAAAAATCGAGGTCAGGTAATCGAGGGCAAGAAATCAAGGGCAGGAAATCGAGGTCAGGAAATGGACATAAACTTTAAGTTATAAAACGGGGGCTTCGTCCCATTTTCCGTTTTTGACAAATTGGAGCTTGGGGAGTGGCGATTATTGAGAGATTTGCAAGGAAAAACATCGGGGTAAGTGATTCTAACTCGGATTTGGTCAATAAACACGAATATACCATTATTTGTATCATTTAATTAGTGGTTTGATATGGAAGTTTAGGGAAAATGAGGAACAGTTCTTGGACTAGAATTTTGAGATTTTGAATAGGATTTTGTTATCGGATTTGAGTAAATTTGGTATGGTTAGACTCGTGAGTGAATGGGCTTTCGAGTTTTATGACTTTTGTCGGATTTGGAGACGTGGTCCCGAGGGCCGGGTTTGAGTCGATTTCGGATTTTTGGCTATAATTTCGTATTTCTTTGTGGAATTGATTCCTTTAGCCTATATTGATTGTACTGTACTGCTTGTGGATATATTCAGGACGTTTGGAGACCAACTCACGAGGCAAGGGCATATCGGAGTAAGTAATTATGCGGTTTTGAGGTAAGTAACACTTCTAAACTTGGTTCTGAGGGTATGAATCCCCGAATTTGTGATATATAAATTATTTGGAGGTGACGCACACGGTAGTTGACGAGCGTGTGGACGTGCAAAATTGAAATTGTGACTTGAATAAATTCTGTGAAGTTGTAAAAATTAAAGAATCATGTTGTTATCTGAACATTTCTCACGTGTTAGAGAAATTGAGATGAGACTTTTATTAAAGATCATATTTCGGCTACGTGCCAATATTTTGGGACCCATGGGGTCGTGTTGATGTTAATTTAATTTTTTTTAAAATGTTCATTTCACCTCAGTCATATTCATCCATTGTGAGGATATTTATGGGATCGAGCTGCGCGCCGCAGCAGGCTATATTTTCTTTATATATTATTATTATTATTATTATTATTATTATTATTATTATTATTATTATTATTATTATTATTATTATTATTATTATTATTATATGGATCGGGGCTTCCCTCCTGCAGCAGGCCTTATAGGTTTTACTATTAAATGGATCGGGGTTGCCCACCTGCAACAGGCCTTATAGGCTTTATTATTATTATGGGATCGGATTGCATGTCACAATAGGCCATATCGGCTTTATATAGAGTTTAGGCTGAAGGAGCCCCTCCGGAGTCTGTACACACCCCCACTGAGCGTAGATGATTATATATTCTGGATGGACTTCCCAGGGCATGGACTTGCCTTACGTATTTATATTGTGATGAAGTTTCCTGGATATGGATCTTGTCCGTATCATTTATATTTGGGGATAAATTGCCCAGGGTTGGATTTGCCTTATTTGGTACTGAGTGACTGACTATCAGTCGATGTGTATGCATATATGTGATGGAATATCCCTGGGCTGGATTGGCTATAAACACTACCGAGTGACCAAATGAATTGTGACCCATGAGGTATTTCCGCTGAGATGTCATATTCCTCATATCATGCAGTATTGATCTATTTTTGCTTGTACTAAGTTTAACTGTTGAGCTTGAAAGCATGCCTACATTTATGTACCATTATTTATGTACTGGATTTTACCTGCGGAGCTCATCACTACTTTTAGCCCAAAGGTTAGTCTTGTTACTTATTGAGTTGGTTGTACTCATACTACACTCTGTACCTCGTGTACAGATCCAGGTGCTTACGGACACGGCGACTGTTAGATATCATAGTGCTATCAGTTAGAGACTATCAAGGTAGCTGCCTGAAGTTCGCTGACCTTGACTTTCTTTCCTTTAGTTATTGTATTGTTCTATACTTTCAGACAGTGTTTTATCAGTCAGATTTTATATTCATATTAGATGCTCATGTACTTAGTGACACCGTGTTTTTGGAGTGTTTATATCTGTGTTTGTGAGTGATTTTCCGCTGAATTTAAATTTTATGTTTTCAAACTTCAAAGATATGGTGATTTATTGAGATTGTCGGTTTTCCTCGTATTGAGATAGGCGCCATCACGGCAGGTGAGATTTTGGGTCGTGACACTATACATAATAATGTAAAAGATAAGGAGATGAAGTTCAGTGCAATTAAAATATTCAAAATAAATCACCTTAAAGCCTAAATCATCAAAGATTATTACTTAAAAAGAGTACAACTACCAATATAATTATAGTGGGCATAAAATTATAATGGAAACCCAAGTGCAATTCAAATAACTTGGAAGATCCAAAGAATTTGTCAAATATCAACTTTGTCCAACTTGAAAAGTATCTAGGATGATTATATAATTTTCTTACTGCCATCGGGGTAAATGTTCCGCTTATAGAAAAGAAACAAATATCAAAATAAAAAACTGTAGGTTCCTCAAATATATTGAATTGATCCGATTTAGCTAAAATAAATGAATAAGTCTTGCTCCGATACCTCATACTTCAGATGTCTCATTTTAACTTCAAGCTTTACCTCCAATTATTGAAGTTATCTGATTTTCTTATTTCTTGTGGTATTAATTAATAAAATATACTTGGTAAAAAATTAATAACAAATTATAACATAATCTATTCTTATTCTCTAAAATTATGTTGTCTGAACTTGACATGATGTCCTTTCATAAGTATTTTTATAAGTTGATGTTGAGTTAAAGAGTTTGCCAAAAGGTAATGAGAGAATTTGTATTGTAACGACCCGACAGGTTGTTTTGAGTATTACAACTCCGTTCCCCCATTTACTACTCCATTTGTGCTTTACAGCTATATTATGACCTATCGGATTAGTTAGTTCAGGTCCGGTGAGATTCCGCAATGAATTGAGACACTTAGTCTCGTTATGGAAAGCTTAAGTTGGAAAATTTGACCGGATGTCAACTTATGTGTTAACGACCTCAGATTTGAATTTTGATGATTCCAATATCTCTGTGTGGTGATTTTAGACTTAGGAGCGTTTGCAAAAAATTATTTGGAGGTCCGTAGTGGAATTAGGATTAAAATGGCAAAAATTGAATTTTTGGAATGTTTTACTGGAGGGTTGACTTTTTGATATCGGGGCCGGAATCCAATTTTGGAAAAGGGAATAGCTTCGTTATGTCATTTACGACTTGTGTGCAAAATTTGAGGTCAATCAAACTTGATTTGATAAGTTTCGACATTGTTTGTAGAATTTAGAAATTTCAAAGTTCATTAGGCTTGAATTGGAATATGATTTGTGATTTTGACGTTGTTTGATGTAATTTGAGGCCTCGAGTAGGTCCGTATTATGTTATGAGACTTGTTGGCATATTTGGTTGAGGTCCCGAGTAGCTCGGGTGAGTTTCAGGTGGTTAACAGATCAAATTCAACTTGAAACATTGCTCGAACTGTTGCCCACTAGTGTGATCGCATCTACGAAGCTTTTAATCGCATGTGCGGAGCCGCATGTGCGTGCAATCAGTCACAGAAGCAGCCAAGAATGGAACTGGGCAGTTCTCGCAGGTGCGAGAAATGTTCCCGCATCTGCGAGGCCGCAGGTGAGAAGGGGTGGGCGTAGAAGAGGAAAATGGTGTGGAAGCCGGGCAGCGCATGTGCGACACTATTTTCCGTAAAAGCGAGGGTCGCAAGTGCGACCTCTTGTCCGCGGATGCGGAAATCACTGGGGCAGAACCTTAAATTCGGGGTTTCGTGATTTTTCACCCATTTTCGAATTTTGGAGCTCGGCTTGGGCGATTTTGGAGAGGAATTATTTCACACAACTTGGGGTAAGTGTTCTTGACTCCCTTGTGATTATATTCCATGAATCTATCTTCCTTTTTAGCAATTGTTTGATGAATTTAAAGAGGAAATTGGGGGTGTTAAAGTTCATAATATGAATGTTTGAGTTTTGAACATCGATTTGGAGTCAAAATTGAGTGAAATTAGTATGGTTGAACTTGTAATTGGATTGGTTGTCAGATTTTGTGAGTTTCGTCAGATTTTGAGACGTGGGACCCACGAGCGACTTTTGGAATGTAATTTCGAATGTTGTGGGAAATATTAGTATTTTGTTATGGAATCAATTCCTATAATTGTGTGGACTGGATCAAGTTAATTGTGACTAGATTCGAGCCGTTAAGAAGTTGATACACGCAGAATGGGATTTCTGGAACATTGTTTAGCTTGCTCGTCATTGGATTCATCTTGTTCGAGGTAAGTAACTCTTCTATTCTTGGAGCCGAGGGTATGAACCCTGATTATACATGTTATGTATTTGGTGTTGAGGTGACGCATATGCTAGGTGATGGGCTTGTGGGCGTGCATCGTGTGAGTTGTGACCCCGTTATCTCTGTGGTACTGTGTAGTTATTTGAACTTGTATAAACTCATGAACATCTCTGCGTACTAGAGTTATCAAAATGTGATTCATGCTATAAATTATGTTTAGGCTACATGTCTATCCTGTTGGGACCCACCGAGGTCATTTCTGTTGTTAAGTTATCTGCTTACATTATATTACATACTCAGTCATACGTAGTCACATGTGTATCATATCTCAGTCTCTGTTGTTATTTATTGATACATCATATCATTATTTTCGGGAAATGTTCATGACATTGCGAGCCCATGAGAGAGAGAGACGGAGAGATTGATGACTGAGTGAGGTCGAGGGACTGATTGATTATGATATTGATATTGATTTATGATAGCGCTTGGGCTGAAGGAGCCCCTTCGAAGTCTGCACACACACCTAGTGAGCGCGGTTGATATTATTGAGGGATGGATCTTCCCTGGACATGGATCTTGTCCGAAGCATTATATACCTGGAGATGGATCTTCTCCACGAGCTGGATTGAACCTACTCAGTACTGAGTGACTGATGATCAGTTGATGTGTATATTCCGGGATGGATCTTCCCTGGGCGGTATTGGCCATATACAATACCGAGTGATTGAGCACGATGAGTGGAATGTGTGAGAAAGTAAGATTGAGTACTCTGAGAGTGTGAGTACATGAGTTCATCTCTGAGATACATTGCATTGACATGCACACATGACATACAAGCATAGAGATGTATTTTTCTCATGTTATACGGTATCACATCATTCATGATTTCTCACACATGTTGACAGATGAGCATAGTGATGCATTTGTTTTACACTGGTTATCTGGAAAGAAAATGAAACATCCTATTTATTATTGAAAGGATTTTGGAAAAACATTATTGTTTTCAAACTTATTCATATTTTTGTCAACTTCTGTAAACGATTTGGGTTTTCAATGATGTACTTGAAAGGCAGAACTATTTTTAGAAATCATGTTTTTGTTGAGCATTTGATCGTTAAGTTACTTCTAGTATTACTTGTTTTATGTTGTTAGGAACTATTATTTCTTATTGAAGTTGGACCCGACCTTAGTACAAGCTCGTCACTACTTTCAACCTAAGGTTAGGTTTGTTACTTATTGAGTACATGGGGTCGATTGTACTCATACTACACTTCTGCACCTTGCGTGCAGATATTGGCTGCTGATGTTTCTGTGTTCGTTGGAAGCTGGATCTGAAGATGTACCTGCGTTCCGGTTGTAGCTGCCTCTTGTTCATGGTATCCTTAGATTCATAAAACTCTATTTATGTACTTTTCAAACAGATATGTATTTACTTCATACCAGCTTTGTAAACTCTATTCTTAGAAGCTTATGATTTGTACTACCAGCCATTAGGGAATGTATCAGATTCAGATATTTCTTTACTTAATTGTTTTATTAATTATTATTTCAATTGGTTAGTGGTTAACTGGCTTACCTAGAGGGTTGGGTTAGGTGCCATCACGACTAGGTAGATTTTGGGTCGTGACAAGGTGGTATCAGATCTCTAGGTTCATAGGTTCTGTAAGTCATGAACAAGTGTCTAGTAGAGTCTTGTGGATCGGTATGATGACGTCCATACTTATCTTCGAGAGGCTACAGGGCATTTAGGATAATTTTCCATCTTTATTTCCTTATCGTGCGAAATTGATTCAGCTTGAAACATAACTCTTTGAATTCCTTCCACGCATTCGTATGGGCACATGAGCGCTCGGTATCAGTTATGCATTGCCCACTTATAATTCCATGAACAAGGTTGTAGATGAGTATTCTATGTTTTGGTAATGGGCCAGTCTGGAGGACTTGAGGCCAGGGTTAGACAACAGCTTAAGCTTGGTAACTTCAGTTGTAACTTGTACATTTAGACTCATATGTCCGGTGATGTCCCTACGAGTAAAATTTGTGGCTCGATAAGCGGTGGAATGGCTTTGTGATGAGTATGATATGACTGCGGGATGTGATAAGAAGATTTGAATGTGATGAGAAACGATTCCTTGAAATGTAAAGGAAGGGTCATTGGGTGCTTGATTTTCGTTTTGATGTGACGTACAGTTTTGCGTATAAATGTTTGAAGGATCTTTCACGATGTTAAATTGTGGGACAAATTAAAGTCTCATGTCTTGTTAATAAGCTTGGACTCAGAAAGATTAAGTGAATGCATAGTAATTGTTGCTGCGAAAGGGTATAACAAGATACCAATTTGAGGCTAAGCATGTGGGTTATCCCTTGCAGAGTAATCTACGTAGGTGTGTTCCTTATAGTGTGAACAGAGAGAGTTTATTTTCCGCCAACCGTATGTGTTGAGATTCTAATTTGAATATGGTTGAGAAAGTGGACTTGAGTGTTAAGAGAATGAATGCGAGCTTAGCGGATGATTGAGGAATTTTTGTGGTTGGCATTGTATGAGCTTTAGAAGAATTTTCGTTGTACTGACTACAATATTATGGCAGTAATAAAGTATGGGTATTGTGAATTAGGAATTGTTTTAATCTATGGCTTTGAGCCAAGTGGGGAAGTATGTTGTTGACAATTCAATTCATGGTTATATGTTAAATTATCGTTTTTGTCAGAGGTATACTTGTGGATTAGTTATGACTTGCAGAGGTTGAGATCGAGGATGACTCGAGTAAACGAATTCTTGGATACAGGTTACATTATACTTTATGAGTATGTGAAAATCATGGGAGGAGTGAGTTGTTATTTGCGAAGTATGTAGTACACACGGAGTATGAATTTGATCGGTAGTATTAAAGTAGCGTTACTTCTTTGAGCATTGTTGTGATAATGGGGCACGTGTCTTTTGGCCTGTTTGGGCGAAACTATTTGGATTTGAGCAAAGTGGGTGACTCTCGAGAAAGTTCTAATGGGTTCGCGATTTATATATAGCAATTATGGATTTCTCCGGATTGTATATGGATAAAGTCTGAGATCTGTATTTGATGGTGCCGAGACTTGCAGTAATTCTGTATGACTATAGGTTCTACATTTCAGTATAAGAAAGAGAAGAGGAACATTTTTAAATTTCACATAAGGTCTTTCATAGTGGATGTCTCGGTTATGGTGCTTTTGGGGTACTTAAGAAGGAAATTCAACAGCTTATGGGCCTTAGGGAATTGTGGTTCCATGCTTGGGTTTGTGGGGTGAGTTGATCGTGGTGTTTTAGCAAGGAGACGTATCAATCTGAAGACAAATTCAGAAGGGACTCGGAGAAATAGGACAACTTGGTAGTAGGTTGGATCAATATGGTAATTGATATGATCGGTTGTTTGGGTGCTTATGATGTGGGGGTTTTCTACAGGTGCTTTGTGGCAATACTTTCGGATTTGGCAACCTGTGTGGCTTGGTCGAGTTAGAGGAATTCAGTTTTGATAGCTTAGTTATGTGCAAATGGATTTCAAGGTGTTCTGGATGGTTTCTACCATGATTTGAGCCGAATATTTCCTACCGGAGTAGGGAACATGTTGTGTATTGTGACTTCCTCCTGAAAAGAATCAAGAGAAATGTTTCTAACTCATAGGGTATGTAAATTGTTGGTGACTCAAAGTGGATAATGAGATTTGTTTGCTTGTCACATGATGGCATGATAAATGTCGTGTGTTGTGTGGGATTAAGAATCTACATATACAAGGTGGCAGTTCAGTCTTGAAAGGAAGGTCCCGAATTTTGGACAACATGGTCAACTTCAAATATTTTGACGAATGTTATATCTGCTCGGTAATCCCTAAGAAGGGTGCGCATTTCAAAAAATGCATTGTGTTTTGATTTACGGATGCCATTGGTATTGCGGCACTCACCTGGTTGATAGACTGTCGATATTCAAATTACTGCTATGTGGCACGAAAGAATTATGGAAATATTCCGAGTGGAATGGTCGTGCATGAAGGATGTGATAGTCATTCGGGCACTGGAGATTGGATCAGAAATGGTGATTCGTGTGTTCTAGGGATTTGGAAACTGGGAGTTTTCAGGAGCATATTGTTTCATGGTTGTGGACCACAAAGTAGTGGCCGAAGACAACTAGATGATAGTATGTATTATGATTTCAGTCATTGTGTATTTTTGAAGGGTTATTTATCTATTTGTGGGTAACCGGAGTTGATTTGGGGGTCCATTGGTAGGCCCAATTAGGATGTGTATTTTACACCGAGTCGGATTGGTTGGCTCCATACTACTATTGTTGAGAGATGTGCCATTCGGTTGATGTTGAGCTTATTCGTATTCTGAAATGATCTTTGAGTTACTCTTTTATGATACAAGGAATTGTGATTCATTGGTTATGCACACATAGTGCGGTTCTATTAGGAGCCTTATGGCGGAATTCGAGCGAGATTAGTACTTGGGTTTTGCATGATCGATTGCGTATTAGTTATGTTCTTTCAGATTTTTGTGTGGCATTGTGTCATTTGCCTCTCCATGGTTATTGATTTTGAGCAGGGTGGCTCAAGGATATAATATGGACCAACGTATGGATGGGGTCACGCATTGCAGCGGAGCTATGTTAAGTCATGAACCTTGTGTTAGAATCGTGTGATGGTTCTACGATGTGTGATGGATTTTCAGCATTTCGTTGTGACGGTAGTTGTTAATCTTGCGGGGTCAGTTCTCTCATTTGGGTCATTTTCCATGACTTAGTCCATTTGAATTGTTGCGTATTGATGCACGGATGACACGGTTTGTGGCTCTGATTTATATTGGGTTGACATGTCTATGGGATAGTTATATTTAATAATATAAGGTCATTGGACCTAGAATGGGTACTATCAGGCTCGATTACGGTATATTCAAGAGGATAAAATGGAAAGTGGGCTTAGAAAGTGATTTTGGTTCTTGTAGGGGTGAGAGAGCTCCATGACTTGTTGATGTGATAAGGGGTTAGGAGATTCTGCGTGTTTCTTTTATTATCAACAATGTACAAAGGTTTTGGGATGATGTTTGGTTCGATATGGGGTTTAATGCTAGTACTTGGCTGATTTTGGAGTAGTTACTATGATCAACAATGTTGCTACGAGCATGCGAGTTGTGTAATATGTTTAAGTGATTATATCTGTGGTTATAGTTATGGCTCAATGCAGCTTGTTAAGACTTATACCATGTGTAACTGTGAGATTCAGGCCTTGAAAACAATTCTGATGGTTGGAAATTTAATTCCAAGGTTTATGGGCTAATCTTAAATTAATGATTTTGAGTTGTATTGTGTTGTCAAGCCTATATAGAATAGGGTGACATGGGATCACCCCTGGGTACGTGCATGGTAAGATGGAATAGTGATTTGGTGTCTTGGAAACAACTCTTGGCACGTTCGAGGGCGAACGTATGTTTAAGTGGCGGAGAATGTAACGACCCGGTCGATCGTTTTGAGTATTATAACCCCATTCCCCCATTTACTTCTCCATTTGTGCTTTATAGCTGTATTATGGCCTATCAAATTAGTTAGTTTGAGTCCAGTGAGATTTCGAAATGAATTGAGACACTTAGTCTCGTAATGGAAAGCTTAAGATGGAAAGGTCGACCGGATGTCGACTTATGTGTAAACGATCCCGGATTAAAATTTTGATGATTCCAATAGTTCCGTATGTTGATTTTGGACTTAGGAGCGTGTCCAGAAATTATTTGGAGGTCCATAGTGGACTTTGGCTTGAAATGGCAAAAATTGAATTTTTGAGAAGTTTGGGGGGGGGGGACTTTTTGATATTGGGTCGGAATCCAATTCTGGAAATGGGAATAGCTTCGTTATGTCATTTATGACTCTTGTGCAAACTTTGAGGTCAATCGGACTTGATTTGATAGGTTTCGACGTTGTTTGTAGAATTTGGAAATTTCAAAGTTCATTACGCTTGAATTGGAGTATGATTTGTGATTTTGATGTAGTTTGATTTAATTTGAGGCCTTGAGTAGGTCCGTATTATGTTATGGGACTTGTTGGTATATTTNAACTTTGAGGTCAATCGGACTTGATTTGATAGGTTTCGACGTTGTTTGTAGAATTTGGAAATTTCAAAGTTCATTACGCTTGAATTGGAGTATGATTTGTGATTTTGATGTAATTTGAGGCCTCGAGTAGGCTCGTATTTGTTATGGGACTTGTTGGTATATTTGATTGATGTCCCGAGTGGCTCAGATGAGTTTCGGATGGTTAACGGATCAAATTCAACTTGAAACATTATTGCAACTGCTGCCTGCTGGTGTGATCACACCTGCGAAGCTTTTGATCGTAGGTGCGAAGCCGCATGTGCGCGCAATCAGTCACAGAAGCGGCCAAGAGTGGAACTGGGCAGTTCTCGCAGGTGCTAGAAATTTGCCCGCATCTGCGAGGCCGCAGGTGCGAAGGGGTGGGCGCAGAAGAGGAAAATGGTATGGAAGCCGGGCAGCACAGGTGCGATATTTGTTTTCGCAGAAACGAGGGTCGCAAGTGCGACCTCTTATCCGCAGATGCGGAAGTCGCTGGGGAAGAACCTTAAATTCGGGGTTTCGTGATTTTTCACCCATTTTCGGATTTTGGAGCTCGGCTTGGGCGATTCTGGATAGGAATTATTTCACACAACTTGGGATAAGTTTTATTGACTCCCGTGTGATTATATTCCATGAATCTATCTTCATTTTTAGCAATTGGTTGATGAATTTAAAGAGGAAATTGGGGGTGTTGGCCCAAAGTTCATAATATGAATTTTTGAGTTTTGAACATTGATTTGGAGTCAGAATTGAGTGAAATTAGTATGGTTGAACTTGTAATTGGATGGGTTGTTGGATTTTCTGAGTTTCATCAGATTCTGAGACGTGGACCCCACGAGTGATTTATGGAATGTAATTTTGGATTTTGTGGAAAATATTAGTATTTTGTTATGGAATCCATTCCTATAATTGTGTGGACTGAATCAAATTAATTGTGACTAGATTAGAGTCGTTCAGAAGTTGATACGCGCAGAATGGGATTTCTGGAGCATTGTTTAGCTTGCTCGACATTGGATTCGTCTTGTTCGAGGTAAGTAACTCTTCTAATCTTGGAGCTGAGGGTATGAACCCTGATTATACGTGTTTTGTGTTTGGTGTTAAGTGACGGATATGCTAGGCGACGGCCGTGCGGGCGTACACCGTGTGAGCTCTGACCCCGTTATCTCTGTGGTACTATGTAGTTATTTGAACTTGTCTGAAACCATGAACATCTCTACGTACTAAAGTTATCAAAATGTGATTCATGCTATAAAATTTGTTTTAGCGACATGTTTATCCTGTTGGGACCCACCAAGGTCATTTCTGTTGTTAAGTTATCTGCTTTCATTGCATTATATACTCAGTCATATACATTCATATGCATATCATATCTCAGTCTCTGTTGTTATTTATTGATACATCATATTATCATTTTCGGGTAATTTGCATGACATTGTGAGCCCATGAGAGAGAAACTGGAGAGATTGATGATTGAGTGAGGCCGAGGGCTTGATTGATTCTGATATTGATACCGATTTATGATAGCGCTTGGACTGAATGAGCCACTCTGGAGTTTGCACACACCCCTAGTGAGCGCGGTTGATATTATTGAGGGATGAATCTTCCCCGGACATGGATCTTGTCCGAAGCATTATATACCTGGAGATGGATCTTCTCCATAGGCTGAATTGGCCCTACTCGGTACTGAGTGACTGATGATCAGTTGATGTGTATATTCCGGGATGGCTCTTCCCTGGGTCGAATTGGCCATATATAGTACCGAGTGATTGAGCATGATGACTGGAATGTAAGAAAGTAAGATTGAGTACTATGAGAGTGTGAGTACATGAGTTCATCCCTGAGATACATTGTATTGACATGCACACATGGCATACATGCATAGAGATGTATTTTCCTAATGCTGTACGGTATCACATTGTCACGCCCCCATTTTTCTCTCTCAAAAATTGGGTTTCGACAAGTGACAACTCTTTTAAAGGAGGCATTAAAAGAGGAGAGTCGCCACCTAATAGTGGCGTGGCTAAGTAGTAAACAACATTTGAAGAATCCCGTATCAGCACTTTAGAGCAAGTAGTAATACCCTATTGGCAAGATTTCTAAAGATTGGCGATTGGAACCGATTTTTTATATTTAGCTCCTATAGGCATGTTTTCTAGGTACAATAGCAAATTAAATAATAAAATCCTATAGGCATGATATCTAATAAACATGGTGCAGTTATGCAAATTGAAGGACAGTTATTGACATTTATTGCCTATAGGCATGCTGTCTAGCGACACATAGCAGTACACATGGGATAAATAATGCACTTATACTTTGATAGCATACGAGTTGTGTGAGTGTGTGATTTTCCTAATGGCATGATTTCTATTAGTGTACATAGAGAGTGAATGACACATATAGCAAACACATCGTAAAGTCCTATAGGCATGTTATCTACCCATCGCATATGAATATCAAATCTACCACATTCCCTTTAACTATCAACCCCAATTATTTATACAAAGATTATTACAGGCCCAATAGTGAGTAAAATAGACATTTCACATAAGAGTGAACATGCCCACAGTAGGCTCAAATAAATACCCAGCATTGCTTAGGCCTTCAACATCTCCTACAGCATACTCAGGCCTTCAACAGAGAGTCGCGTTCAATACATGACTCAAGGGTCCATAGAAGGATCCAAACCAATTTACTTAACCACAACACCAAGTGTTGCTCAACTTGAAACAACCAAATTTAGACACACAATACATGACAGGGGGAAATGGAATAGTAGGAACAATTTTGGAGGTTGAGGGATTGACTAAGGACCAAGTCCTAGTGTGTCAGAGTTCACAAGAGTCTCAACTGGACCACGAGCAGTGCTCACACTAGGGAGGTCGACAACAGAACCTAGATAGCCTTGGCTTTCAGCCGGCTAAGAATGAGAATTCAAAATAGCATGAGTGGTAAATATAGAGAGTGGATAGTGATAGAGGGACAAAAATTATGTACTACACCAAGTTAAGCATACAGAGAAAATAATCAAGCAGGCCAACAGGTTCAGCATGACAACAAAGCACCACATAGATAGTCTCATATTGAAAGAAATTGGGGAAGCAACAAGTTTGCAAGATATACACAGATTATCATTCATGACATTAAACCAATTGAGACCTAAGAAGTTTGGATTAAGCTAAGCATGCATCTTAGGGTCATACTAATCAGTATTTAGACACTGCGATAAACACTGAAGAGGCAAGACATTAAAAACAGTCTGGAAAAACATATTAGCATGGTAGTAAGATCATAGTTGAGGCAGAAATGAATGTTTATCTTAACATACTAAGTGATGCTAAGGAAAACATGTTTAGAGTGAACCTTAAAGAATTGTTCTATATAGTTGTCGCTAGTACACAAAAAACAGTCAATCAGACACAAAACTAAGCACTAAATGATTCATAGAGGGAGATTTCCATAGAGTTGTAGTAGTATCCAAAGCAAGGTATGAAGAAACTCTATAACTAACAACATATAGTCGCAACAGTCAGATTTAGATCAAAATAGGCACGCATTGAAACTCAAAACTAAAACATATTCATATGCTAGAGGTACATGACTGATTCCAAAAGAAAACAATAAAAACCAACATAGAAGTGCAGACAAGCCTAACACAAACTAAGGACAAAGCGGTAAACTATCTCATGCATTCAACTATCATAGGATGGCAAAAGAGTATCGAGCATTATCATAATAGTGTTATATCAGGGATTCACAAACTAAATCTTACTCATATAATTTAAACACATATAAGTATGCAAAAGGAAAGAAAGAAAATTAACATTGCAGGGGTTAAGGCACTAACCAGTAGCAAAAATTATATGAACAAAAGGATAGTAAAGAGCTTAATAGCAAGAACCTCATATCTCCGATGCTTCAGAGTTCACAAGAGCCTCGAGAAGGGCTCCCAGGAGTGCTTGCACCGAAGGAGGTCGTTTAATAGCCTTGGCTTTCAGCCGGCCCAGAATTTCACAGAATATTCGAGTATAACAGAGTGAATAAGTAAGTGAAAGGAGGAGAATAATGAGAATAATATCAGTCATTAGGAGATTCTGAGGTCTCTTCAAGGGGTTTTAGGGGAGGGGTTTATATAGTGTAGAAATCAACCAAGTAAACATGGAAAACAAATTATTCCAACACAAATAAGGAATGATATACTAGAGTCAATTAGAATCAATTATTTTTAGGGCGTGAACAAAGGTGTTCAGTAAATCAATCGGGAATAACAACAATCACGCAAATAACACTAAAAATAAAGGAATACAGAAGATTAAATAGAGAATAAGGAAAATATCATACCAAAAATCATTTAGAGTTAGATTTAGTGTAAAATAAAGTAGAAAATAGGAAAAGAATAGTCAAACACGGAAAAGGAAAAGTATCAATCAATCAAAAAATCAGTAAAGGAAAAAAAGGAAAGTCTCAAACCTAGTTGGGACCGACGACTTGAATCGAACCAATAATGCAAGAATCGTTCACTATAACATGCATATAGACGAAAGATCGTCCAGATACTTACAGAATCAAGGTAAATCAGTCCGATCTTGAGAAGTAGTTCTTGCCAAAAATAGGGCAAGAACTAAGTAACACCGGGCAAGAACTAAGTAACACCATAAACATGCATATAATGATAGAGTATAACAAAATAGGTAAGTAGATCATGGATTGATTCCATGTTTGAGTCAGAATCGGAGAGAATTAAGGGTTATGACAGCTAGGGTTTAATTAGAGAAGAAGAGAGATGAGAGAGTTTAGGGGCGGCGAGTTTAGGAAATTGGGTTAGGGTTTGGGTGATGGGTAGTTAATTAAAACGGGGGAATGGCTAGGGGTCGTTGATCATTTGAGATCAACGGCCAGGATTATAGGAGAAGCGGGCGGGTCGCGGACAGGGTCCTGACCGGGTTATAACTAAGGGGTCGTTTGGTTTTGGGCCAAGGGTTGGGCTAAAGATATTGGGCTAATTTGGTTCAGAAAATTAGTTTAAAGCTAGGCTATTATTTAAATACACAAAAATAATTTATAAAAATGCTTGACAAATAAGTAAAAAATATTATTTATACACTGAAATGCTTAAATATAAAATGCTATTTTGACACAAGTAATATAAATAAAGAGCATTTCTGTACAGATATAGATTATTACTGTAAAATTGCGCAAATAGCTTAACAATATTAATTTAATTACATAAATGAAGTAAAATATTTGAAACATGTATTATAGGTGCGAAAAAAGTAACTTTAAGTAGTTAAGTCTTCATCAAATACTTTGAAGGAGTAATTAGTAATTATTCGAGTAATCAATTTAAAAGCTCTAAAACTTATGGAAAATTATAAAAAATGCTTGTATTGGTTTGTAAACTAAATGATGATGCAAATATGCCATGTTGAAACTATATATATATTTTTAGCAAATATGAGGAAAAAATTGTGTATCAACAGTTGCCCCTCTTTACCCGGGAATGATGAAAGAGTTGCCGGGTAAAGAAATGGTGACCCATTTTGACCGAATGGGGTGATTTGAAAAAAGGAGGCCGAACCCTAGTTTCTGAGTTGCCTACATATCCCTGGTGTTACAGGAATCAGGCCGTGTGTAGTTATGGATCCAACGGTGAACTGAACCGATGGATTTGTTGTAGGAATAGTCGTATGCTTCGAAAAGGTTCTTTTGGGTAGGACAATATCAGATGAATTTGCGCGAAAACATGAATGTGAATCTTAAATGTTATGGTTGTATCTCAAAACGAGTATCTGAACGGTTATAAAGTAAAAGTGGATAACTAATGGTGGTTGGTTGCATTTGAAATAATTGCAGGATGTGAATGTTGAACGGAAACTAGAGAGGAAATTTCTCCCGTTAGGAGAACGGTTAATTCCTGGATTACCTGCAAAACTTAAACACGATGCATGCAAGTATATATGGATTATTACAAGAATTTAAACATGATGAAAATACCCTTTGGACCATGAAAATTGTCTTTGGACGGTGGGATGATGTCCTTAGACCATGACGTCGTGGGCCATGAATCATGTGATAAGGGATTCGCATGCCATGAAATGATGTCCACGGACCATGAAAATGGTGCCTCTGAACCATGACGCCTTTGAATAATAATGTGCAATACTGAGAGATCCCCAGGCCATGGAATGGTGTCTTCTGGCTACGAGGATGATACCTTCGGACTATAACGCCTTTGGACAAAATGGCGATATTTCAGCCTATGAAGTTCAAAGATGTGACGCTTGGTCACATGCGAAGATGAGACAAGACAAGGCTTAGTCTTGTGTATGATGAGGGAAGTGCTTAGCCCTAGGTGAACAGAGGATAATGCTAGGTCTTAGGTGGTATAGTGGGGATAGTATTTAATCCAGAGGAAAAGGCAGTGCTTAGCCGTATGCAAGAGTAGGGCAGGGATTAGCCTTATGCAAAATAGGAGACAACGCTTAGTCTCATACGAGTAAGGGAAGTGGTGCTTAGCTTCATGCAAAATAGGAGACAATGCTTAGTCTCATGCAAAGAAGGCAATGCTTAGCCTTGTGCAGTTAAGGATACGATGCTTAGCCTCGTGTGAATAGGTGACAATGCTTAGCCTCGTGCAAATAAAGGAGACAATGCTTAGTATTATGCAGAGAAAGGAGACAATTCTTAGTATCATGCAAAGAGAAGGAGACAGTGCTTAGTCTCGATGCAAAGAAATGCAGAGCTTAGCCTTATGCGATTAGGGAGGCAATGCTTAGCCTCATGCGAAAGAGGAGACAATGCTTAGCCTCATGCAAAGAAAGGTGATTCTTAGCCTTATGTAATTTATAGAGGCAATGCTTAGCCTCGTGCAAAAATAGGAGACAATGTTTAGTCTTATGCAAAGAAAAGGAGACAGTGCTTAGTCTCATGCAATTAGGAGACAATGCTTAGTCTCATGCAAGGAAAGGCAGAGCTTAGCCTTATGCGATTAGGGAGGCAATGCTTAGCCTCATGCAAAAGAGGAGACAGTGCGTAGTCTCATGCAAAGAAAGGTGATGCTTAGCATGGAGAGGAGGCAGTGCTTAGTCTCATGAAAAGAAAGGCCGAGCTTAGCCTTATGCAAGGATAGGAGACAGTGCTTAGTCTCATGAAAAGAAAGGCCGAGCTTAGCCTTATGCAAGGATAGGAGACAGTGCTTAGTCTCATGCAAAGAAAGGTCGAGCCTAGCCTTATGCAATTTATGGAGACAATGCTTAGCCTCATGCAAAATAGGAAACAATGCTTAGTCTCATGCAAAGAAAAGGGAGATAATGCTTAGTCTCATGCAATTAGGAGACATTGCTTAGTCTAATACAAAGAAAGGCCGAGCTTAGCCTTATGCAAGGAGAGGAGACAATGCTTAGTTTCATACAAAGAAAGGCTGATCTTAGCCTTATGCAATTTATGAAGGAAATGCTTAGCTTCATGTCTTGATACAAAGAAAGGCAGTGCTCAGTCTTATGCAATTCGAGAGGCAATGCTTAGCCTCATGCAAAAATAGGAGACAATTCTTAGTCTCGATGTAAGGAAACCGATGAGTTACAATAAAGTACTTCTTAGCTGGAGATTCTTGGGATAGATAATCCGCTATCTTGAAGGTAGTGACCTGACATGTCTACAAATATTATTGTCTTGTTGTGCCTGCATCCAAAGAAACATTGTGAGTTTTGCAGGGGAAGGTTGGTTCGCGCTTTTGTCTTTTGCTTTGCATGTGCTCCTGTCTTGAGATCCTGTTTGAGTCACCTTGGGTAGCATCTGGCTGTTTACAGAAAATAAAGCTTTTCGAAAGAAATGCTTGCATTTGATGAATGTAGTTATTTGAGATATATTAGTATGCAATATCTACTAAGTTAGATGAACCAATGACTGTATCATAATTTAGAGACATTGCGACCTCCTTGCTTTAGAATTTTGAGGGTCCTCAAATTTCTGCTTCAGTTTAAAAGAAATTCTTTGACTGTTCTATGTATGACGATGTCGGCTGAACTTGCTTTAGAATTTTGAGGCCCCAATTTTATGATCATGGAAAAAATGAAGACTTTATTGAGTTGTGACCGAACCCACAGGGCTGCCTACGTATCCCCTCTTAAACGGGAATAAGGTCAAGCGTAGTTCAGTTACATCAAATGAAGAAATGTAAACAATCTAAACATAGTATCTTTTGACTGCGTCTAAGTTGATAGGTTTTGGCCAAACTTCTCCGTCCATCTTTGCGAGTATGAGAGCTCCTCCTGTTAGCACTCTGTGAATCATGTAGGGCCCTTGCCAAATGGGTTAAAATTTCCATTTGGCTTCATCTTGATGCGGGAAGATCCGTTTTAGCACCAACTACCTCGGTGTGAACTGTCTAGGCCTGACCCTTTTGTTGAAAGCTCTGGACATTCTGCTCTGGTAAAGTTGACCGTGACATACTGTGTTCATTCTTTTTCCGTCAATGAGAGCCAGTTGCTCATAATGACTTCGTATCCATTCTGCATCACTGAGTTTAGCCTCTTGTATGATTCTCAAAGAAGGAAATTCTACTTCGGCGGGAATGATGACTTCAGTGCCATAGACCAGCAAATAAGGAGTTGCCTCGATCGATGTGTGAAACGTGGTACGATATCCAAATAGGGAAAATGGTAACTTCTCGTTCCATTGATTGTGATTATCTACCATCTTCTTTAATATCTTCTTAATGTTCTTATTGGCGACCTCCACAACTCCATTCATTTGAGGCTTGTATGCTATGGAATTCTTATTTGAAGGTTTCACACATAGATTTCATTAACTCACTATTAAGGTTGGCGTCGTTGTCGGTGATGATGGATTCTGGCACCCCGAATCGACAAACAATACGATCCCTAACAAAATCTGCGACGACCTTTTTAGTTACATCCTTGTAAGATGCGGCTTCAACCCATTTTGTGAATTAGTCTATGGTCACTAGAATTAACCTGTGCCCATTTGAAGCGACGGGTTCGATTGGACCGATGACATCCATCCCCCAAGCGGAGAAAGGCCAAGGTGCACTTGTTGTATTGAGTTCATTCGGTGGCACTCGTATCATATCCGCATGTACTTGGCATTGATGACACTTTTGGACATACCTGATGCAGTTTGTTTCCATAGTCATCCAGAAATATCCTGCTCTTAATATCTTCTTAGCTAAAATAAAGCCATTCATGTGTGGTCCACAAGTTCCGGCATGTATCTTTTCGAGTAATTTGGATGCTTTCTTGGTGTCGACACACCATAATAATCATAGATCTGGAGTCCTTCTGTACAGAATTCCTCCACTTTGGAAGAAATGGTTGGACAATCATTGGAGTATGCATTTCTGAGTATGATTTGCGTACTACGGGTACTCTCCTTTTGCCAAGTAATTTTTGATGTCATGAAACCACAGATTCCCATCAGTTTCTTCTTCAACACGAGCACAATAAGCTGGCTGATTATGGATCCCTACTGGAATAGGATCGATGAAATTTTTGTCTGGGTGTTGTATCATGGAAGATAGAGTAGCCAACGCATCTGCAAACTCATTCTGGATTCTCGGAACATGTTTGAATTCTATTTTTATGACCCTCTTCATCAACTCTTGTACGTAGCACAAATATAGCAATATTTTGGTAATTCTTTGTAGCCCACTCTACTAACACCTTATGTACCAAAAGTTCTGAATCTCCAATTACCAGCAATTCCTGAACGTTCATGTCAATAGACAACTTGAGCCCCAAGATGCAAGCCTCGTATTCTACCATATTATTGGTACATGAAAATCTAAGTTTTGCGGATACCGGATAGTGTTAACCCGTCTCTGATACCAAAATTTCTCCAATACCTACTCATTTGAAGTTCGCAACTCCATCGAAAAACACTCTCAAACCGTCGTAGGTTTCAGTGATATCTTCTCCTACGAATGATACCTCTTCATCGGGAAAATATGTTTTCAGTGGTTTGTATTCTCCGCCCACAGGATTTTCTGCCAGATTATCCGCCAACTCTTGTCCCTTGATCGCTTTCTGAGTTACATAGATGATGTCGAACTCACTCAGTAGTATCTGCCATTTTACCAATTTTCCTGTAGGCATCGGTTTCTGGAAGATGTATTTTAACGGATCCATTCTTGATATGAGATATGTGGTGTAGGCAAAGAAGTAGTGCCTCAACTTCTGAGGTATCCACCTTAAAGCACAGCAGGTGCACTTCAGCAAAGTGTATCATGCTTCGTAGGGTGTGAACTTATTACTTAGATAGTATATGGCATGTTCCTTTCTCCCCATCTTGTCATGTTGTCGTAAGACACAACCGAAAGCCCCATCCAGTACAGATAAATAGAGTAGCAGAGGTTTCCAGGTTCTGGCGGGACCAAAACATGTGGTTTGGATACATATTCCTTGATCTTGTCAAAGGCTTTCTGGCATTCTTCAGTCCAACTTGTTGCAGCATCTTTCTTTAACATTTTGAAAATCGGTTCACAAATCACAGTTGATTGTGCTATGAAACGGCTGATGTAATTGAGACGCCTCAAGAAACTCTTCACGTCTTTCTTGTTCTTTGAAGGTGTCAAATCTTGGATAGCCTTGACCTTTGATGGGTCTAGCTCAATTCCTCGACAACTGACGATGAACACTAGCAGCTTTCCAGCGGGGATCCCGAAGGAACACTTTGCGGGGTTCAGTTTCAGGTTGTACCTTCGAAGTCGACTAAAGAATTTCCTCAAATCTGCTATATGATCTGTGCTTCTTTTGGATTTGATGATGACGTCATCCATATAGACCTCTATCTCCTTGTGTATCATGTCATGGAAAATGGTTGTCATGGCCCTCATATAAGTGGCTCCAGCATTCTTAAGGCCAAACGATAGTATTTTGCAGCAATACACTCCCCATGGTGTAATAAAGGCTGTCTTTTCGGCATCCTCTTCATCCATCCAGATCTGATGATATCTCATGAAGCAATCCACAAACGATTGGAGTTCATGCTTGGCATAGTTGTCGATCAATATGGGTATATTGGGCAACGGGAAATCATCTTAGGGACTTGCTCTTTTTAAGTCCCGATAGTCGACACATACTCTGACCTTCTCATCTTTCTTTGGAACTGGCACAATGTTAGCCAACCAGGTCGGATATTCAACCACTCTGAGAACCTTGGCTTTGATCTGCTTGGTGACTTGCTCCTTTATTTTTAGACTCATATCTGGCTTGAATTTTCTGAGCTTTTGCTTTATAGGCGGACACATAGGGTTGGTAGATAGTTTATGAGCCACTATGGACGTGCTCAAACCGGTCATATCATCATAGGACCATGCAAAGATATTCTCATACTCCTTCAAGAACCGGACGTACTCTGCCTTCTCTGATGTTGATAGGTGAATGCTTACACGTGTTTCCTTGACTGTTTCAGAGTCTCCCACATTAACTATTTCAGTCTCATCCAAATTGGACTTAGGCTTGTTTTTAAAGTTTTTCACTTCTCTGACAATTTCCTCGGGTATTATATCCTCTTCCAGATCCTCTGAATCATTATCCTTATGTTGTGTTGTCTCATTACATGTCACAGTCGTAAGTTTATCGGGATAGTTAATAATAATTATGTAGAGGAAAACCTAAAGAATAATAATAAATACTAAAAATAACAATGCATTAGATAAATCTTGAAAATGTCAAACAAGTACGGCTCGATGACCCGAGCAATTATAAAAAAAATACTAAAAATTTATTAAATGCTCATAAAATTGCTTTTAAAATAAATGATGCTAATTACCAGGATACCCAGGAAATCGACGGGCCCTTGATGGTACATCAGTCCAGTTCTTGAGAATAGCTCCCTTCTCCATGGTCTGAATAATGAGACCTTCCTCCTCATCCTCCTCAACTATCGCACTGCAATCTATGTCTTCATTATCCAGAAACAGATTCCTTATACCAGCTAGAACTTCATCTTCTTCGAACTCCCACATCATGTCAGCTTGATGAAATGACTGGCTCAAATGTGGTACTGGTTGCTCTAGAGGGTAATAAGGACCACGCCATGGTGGAGACCAATTCTGATACTCGTGCCATATGTATTCATACCCAAGCCCAAAATTTGTGTCGTGATGCTTTATCTATATCGGTTTGGTGATCCCCCAGGTATACTTACCGAGACCTTTGACAGTTTCATACCCTGTCCATGCCAATATGCCTTCTATCTTACTGCTCCACCATTTGTCTTTTTTAATTGCGTTGACGCGCTCGATGCGATGGTATGTTTCTCCCCCCAACTTCCTGCTATTCTCAATGACCGGAATAGTTTGATTGGTGTAAATAAGATTACTCCCGTCCCCATGGATGATCACTTACTGATGGTTTCACTCAAACTTCACGACCTGATGTAGAGTAGAAGCTGTGGCTCCAACGGCATGTATCCAAGGTCGTCCCAACATTAGGTTGTAGGTAGCAGATATGTCCAACACTTGAAACTCAACATCAGACTAAGTTGGGCCCATCTGTAGGCTGAGGTTGATCTCCCCAATTGTGGCTCTTTGAGACCCATCAAATGCTTTTACATTTATATTTCCTGCTCGTATCTCGTGCAGACCTTTACCCAACCTTTTCAAAGTAGTTAGTGGACAGATATTGAGACTCGAACCCCCATCTATCAGGACCCTGACAATGAACTTGTCTTCAAACTGCACTGTGATATGCAGTGCCCTGTTGTGACTTAATCCTTCTGGTGGCAGCTCGTCTTCATGAAAAGTGATCTTGTGACTTTCCACCACTTTCCCTACCATGTTGGCCATCTCTCCACTGGTGATGTTGTTGGGTACATTGGCTTTGTTCAACACCTTCATCGGGGCTTTCCTATGTGCCTCGGAGTTTTGCAGTAGTGATAAAATGGATATTTGAGTAGGGGTTTTGTTCAGATGATCAATGACAGAATATTCCCTTGCTTGCACCTTTCTCCAAAGGCCATCCGGGCTAGTCTCAATGATTTAGATGTAGTTTCTTTGCTTGTTCCTCCTAAATGCTCGGGTGTATAAACCCTACCAGTTCTGATCATGCCTTGCGCTGCACCTGTTTCTTTCATTTTTTCTTTTCTTTTTCTTCTTGGTTCCGCAACATAATCCCATAGCATAGCATTAGACTTATAAGATGGTGTTGGTGCTACCATCACAGTGCATGGCATTGTTACTTCAACCTCAAACGGTGTTTGTGTAGCTACCTCAACTTCAATTGGTGCCTGAGTCTATACTAAGATAGGTGTGAGAATGATTGGAGATGTTTTAGAATTATCCCCTTCCCGAATGAGTCCAATTGACCCCTCTTAGTTCCATTCTTCATCGGTCTCTATCACGTTTACTCCTCCACCCCTGTGATCTGGGAGAGGATTGTTACGGATATTGGGTTTAGCCTTTTTTGCATGTATGACTTTGGTGTCAATTAATGTCTGAATCTTATTCTTCAAAGTGCAACACTCATCAATAGTATGACCTTTCATGCCTGAGTGATAGGCACATGTCTTGTTTGGATTAATCCATTGGGAAGAGATTTCCATAGCAACAACGGGAATGTGAGTGATATAACCGGCAACCTTCAATCTCTCGTACAACTGGTCTATAGGTTCATCAATTGGGGTGTATTGTCTGGGTGGTCTGCGGTCGAAATTTGGTCTAAGTGTTTGGTAGTTTTAGCGGGCTGGTGGTGAGTGGTAGTATGCGGGTTGGGTGTTTTATGTATGGTAAGTGATGGCAGGTTGTTGGTATATGGGAGGTGAAGGCTGATATGTGGGTGGAGGTGTTTGGTACGTGAGAGGAGACTTCGAACCTTGGGCTACCATTACTGCACCTACTTCTTTCTTCTTGGAGATACCTCCTGACTGCATGGCCTTATTTGTGGCTTGGAGTGCTTCAAAATTTGTCACCATACCACTTTTGATCCCTCCTTCTATTCTCTCTCCCAACTTGATGATATCATAAAATTTATGGTTTTCAATAACCATCAATCTTTCGTAGTATTGCGGATTCTGAGCTCTGACGAAGAACTTATTCATCTGTTCTTCTTCCAGCGCTGACCTTACTTTTGCAGCTTCAGACCTCCATCGAGTAGCATATTCGCAGAAAGTTTCTGTTGGTTTTTTCTTGAGATTTGGAATGTAGAAAATGTCTGGTGCATTTTTTGTGTTAAACCTGAACCGATCCATGAAATCTGATGCCATGCGCACCCAATTAACCCATTTCATTGGGTTCTGATCGATGTACTAAGATAGGGCGTCTCCGGTGAGGCTTCTCATGAACAGCTTCATGCAGATTCTTTCATACTTGCCAACTGCTACAAGCTTGTCACAATATATTCTCAAATGCACATTCAGATCACCAGTTCCGTTGAAAATTTTGAACATAGAAGGTTTGTAACTGTTACACCCTATATTTTCGTACGTAAAACTGCGTCGTAAGCAAACTAATGTAGGACCAAAAATGAGATAATATTTAAAAGTATATAAAGTAAGTTAATCATGTTACCTCCAAGGTTACAAATATTGAAGATCATGAACAACAAGTACAAAGAGGGTTGAACAGTTCAGAAGCTAAAGCAATTGAAGAAAACAATGTTTCGTCGAAAGTCGACAAGTTGGGAATGTTATAACATGTACCTTTGGGGTGAGACTAGGTTTCTTAACATGATAAGGAGATTATGTTATGATTTATATTAGTCGTATGACATCCGTGTGTTATGTTTTGAAGTCAAGCGAGTTGTGGAACAAAAGTCGATGAAAGTCATCACAAGTTACATTCATAAGTTTTACTGAAACTTTGGTTCAAATGTAACTGTAATTTCCTCCCAATATACTTAGAGTTATGGGGTGTTCCACCCATACAATTAAAGATATATGAGTCTATTTTCCAACGCATTAAACCGTTTGTCAATACGACATCGTAGTTGAGAGAT
>AWOL01S0031217.1:0-15210 GCA_000715115.1 Nicotiana otophora
TCGGCAGGATAGATGCATCTATGGATCGCGCCGCATGTCCCTCGGCAGTGTACACGACACTCTTGATCGGGTTGTACGTTCTCGGCAGAAATCGTACTTAATAATAATAATTACACGATACTTTAATAGTTTACTTCAGCTTGCGAAGCTAATTGATAAATTGGAAAATCCTTGAAATTTAATGAATTATTATTCTTGCTTGTTAAGGAATTAAACTGTTATTCCTGTAGATGAGATTTAATTGATAAATTGAAAATTTAATGAAATTGAATTGGAGCTTGTAAAGTTATTTGATAAATTGGAAGTTTTATTGAAATTGCATGATTTAATTAATAAATTAAAAAATTATTGCATTTGAAGGATGTTTATTATTTTCTGCTAATTGAATAAAATTATTGTTAACTCTGTAAATCAGGCTGATTTGAATAATTATAATTTATTTCAATTATTATTATTGACCCATAGTGAGTGTCAAAGTCGGTTATCTCGTCTCTACCACTTCGAGATTAGGCTTGATACTTACTGGGTACACGTTATTTTCGTACTCATACTGCACTTGCTGCACATTTTATTGTGCAGGTACATATATGTATAGCGGCCTTGTGGGCACAAAGGTGTGGTTAATAATTGTGGGGACGTAGGTGAGCTGCATTCTATATTACGATCCGCAGCTAACAGAGTCTCCTTTAGAGTTATTATATTTTCCTGTCTAATTTGTATTCTGGACAGATGCTGTATTTTATTTTAAATTTCCTAGTAAATGCTCATGCACTTGTGACACCGGGTTTTGGGAATGGTTGTGAATTGTTTAGAAATTTAGTTGCTAAAAATATTTATCATTTACTCTATGAGTTTTATCTTTACTATTTCATTGAAGAAATTTTTATTTCAAAAATACTAAAAATGGGTAATTAAGTTATTTGAATTATGGTTGGCTTGCCTGATAGTGGTGTCCGGCGCCATCACGACCTTAATAGATTTTGGGTCGTAACAATGTCATTGGTCGCGTACGTGTGATACGCCAAAAAAAATATATTTTGTTGTGCCTTATAAAAGGTTATTAAATACAAAATTAAAGCAAGAAATGATTTTACTTATGATGATTTTGACCATGACAATTTATTATGATATAATTTTCTCTGTGAATGAGACATTTACCATATGAATGGTGTGATAAAAGATCTTGTAATACAAAAGTTCTTAAGAGCTCTAGAAAAATTAATTTGTTACTATCTGGATGAATAAAATTATTCACGATATTGATATTGTGAAGTCTCAAAAGAAACTTTTTGAGTTTCAAATGTATAAGTCAAAGTGGTTGGCATATTGAGACTATAAATGAGAGGAATATTGAATATTTTCATATTTCTATAATCATAACGGGTAAATATGAAAGGTTACCTGATTTTCTTTCTATTTATACTACACAAATATAAGCGTGATGATGTAATCATATGTCACAAGTAAACTTGAGGTTTACTAAAACAAATATTAGTTGGCATGACCGGTTGACCATCCCGGTTCAATTATGATGCGAAAAATTAATTGAGAATTACATTGGCATATATTGAAGAAATAGAAGATTCTTCAAAAATTCTCTTGTGCTGCTTATTCTCATGATATACCAGTTAAGGTTGGGATTGAATCCCATGATTTCTGGAACAAATAAAAGGTGATAAATATATGGGCCCATTCATTTACCATATGGACCGTTTACTATTATATGATTTTAATAGATGCATCTATTCTATGGTCACATGTGCATTTGTTATCAACTTGCAGTTTGACTTTTGCAAGATTGATTGCTCAAATTATTAGAGCACAGTTCCAGAATATAAATTATGATGATTTATCTTGGTAATATTGGTTTAAATCCAAGTTGGTTTAGCATAAACTGTATGCCTTCAATTATAGCTAAACTGTTGGTTATGAGAACCAAACTGCCAAAATAAAATTTGGTATGTAATGTATTATTTAATATACAACGGTACTTGTACGCATCTAGTCAAGTTATGATGAGTTTTCCTTATCACAATCGGTTCAGGGTCAGGAACCAAATAATTCCCATCTAGAAATATGAATGTGCTATATGATTTAATTTTTCCACCACAATGCACAAAGATGGATCCCCAAATAAGGCTAGGGATATGTGTTGGTGATCCCAACAATAGGGGGATAAAATGGGCAGCTGAAAAAGTAATGCATGTAATAAATTATTATGAGTACATCCAGATCCCTGTACGAGAAAATGTGAACTTGAAATTCAAGTGATAATTCATTTGCAAAATATTATTAGGCGTATTTGTTGACCCAAAGCTAAATGTCATATTCCACCTTCTAATGCTCCAAATAAAATAAAGTTCATAATGAATATAGTCTATGGCATGCATGAAGCATAATAGACTAATCAGTTCCAAGGATAAAACTCCTTGAAGAAGGAGAGGAGCAAATGTTCAAGATGGTCATAATAAGGAGGCAAGTGCTCTAGAAGAGCACCATGACATAACACTTCATAAGACCTCATGAGAGAGACTCAGGTACCTGAAAATAATGAGATAAAAGAGATCTTAATAAGTTATGTCTTTATTGGGTAATAATATAACCGATATAAGATGACCGTTGACGATGTTGTTAATATAATATAGTGCTCAATTTTATTAATATTGACGAGGATCTTGAGCTCAAATCTGTCATAAAATTTGGACAGATAAATGATTGGCCAAATAAAAAATACGCAATAAAATTGATTTCACTTGAAAAATATGAAGTTGGACGGATAGTTTCAACACCTGAAAGTATAAAGCTAGTGGAAGTATAAATGTGTTCTTGTGTGAAAAAAAGGGCAAGTCGATAGACATAAAGACGACTTGTGTCACAAGAAGATTTGTAAATATCCTGGCATTGATTATATAGAGACATGTTCTCCTGTGGTGGATGTAGTCATTTCAGGTTTTAATCTAGCAATACATGAAAAACTTGATATGCATATAATGGAAAGCATTGAAAGATTTAAATTGTTCTGAAGCATATTAAGGTTTCCAAAAAATTTATTAAATAAAGCTTCAAAAATCCTTATACGGATTGAAACAATCAGGGCGCATGTGCTATAATCGCCTGAGTGAGTACCTGTTGAAAGAAGGGTATAAGAATGATTCAATTTATCCTTGTGTCTTTATAAAAATATTTGGATCTGAATTTGTTATAATCGTCGTGTATGTTGATAATTTAAATATCATTTGAACTCCTTGGAAGCTTCCTAAAGCAGTAGACTGTTTAAAGAAATAATTTGAAATGAAAGATCTTGGAAAGACAAAATTTTGTCTTGGTCTATAAATTGAGTATATGAAAGATGGAATTTTTGTCCATCAATCAGCATACTCTAAAAAGATTTTAAAGCGATTTTATATGGATAAAGCACATCCATTGAGTACCCCGATGGTTGTGAGATCACTCGATATAAATAAAGATCCCTTCCGACCTCATGAAAATAATGAAGAGCTTGTTGGTCCTGAAGTACCATATCTTAGTACAATTGGTGCACTAATGTATCTTGCTAACACTACATGGCCTGACATAACTTTTTCAGTTAATGTCTTAGCAAGATATAGCTTTGCTCCTACAAGGAGACATTAGAATGGAATCAAACACATATTGCGGTATCTAAAAGGGACTACCGATATGGGCTTATTTTATGGCAATGATTGCGATCCTGATCTTGTTGGTTATAAGGTGATCGACTAAACAATTAATCGTGGCTACTTCATCTAATCTTGCTGAGATAATTGCTATTCATGAAGCAAGTTGAGAATGTGTATGTTTGAGGTCTATAATACATCTTATTAGATACAAATGTTGTTTGAAGTGTGACAAACTACCCACAATTTTGTATGAAGACAATGCAGCATGCATAGCCCAATTGAATGAAGGATTCATAAAAAGAGTAGAATAAAGCACATTTTACCAAAGTTATTTTTCACACACGATCTTCAAAAGAATGGTGATATCAATGTGCAACAGATTCGTTCATGTGATAATATGGTTGATTTATTCATCATATCTCTACCGACGTCAACCTTCAATAAACTAGTATACAAGATTGGTAGACGAAGGCTCAAGGATGTGAATTGATGTTCTCATCAGGGGGAGCTAATACACATTGTACTCTCATTCCCTTACAAGGTTTTGTCCTACTGGGTTTTCCTTGCAAGGTTTTTAATGAGACAACCAAAAGACGTATTTCTAAACATGTATACTCTTTTTCCTTCACTAAGATTTTTTTTCCATAGGTTTTTTTTTTTAAAAAAGGTTTTAACGAGACACGTTATCTATGGACATCCAAGGGGGAATGTTACAAGAAAAATAAAATTATGGTGGATATCTACTCTTCCTCCAAGATTTTCTCAAATGCTTAATGACATATTTAAGGACATATTTCTATGTTTAATGACATATTCAATAACATAATTTTCTTCACGTTTCATGCATATATAAATGTCTTGTAATAGATAGGAAAAAACACACAATTGAAGAAAAAATAAGAATCTCTCCTCTCTTTCTCTTTATATCTCTTAACTTATTTTTTCTTGTTTTATATTATTACTCTAAGCTATATTTCATAACAAAAAAGAATTAGTTCTCATTCAAGATTTTAATTTTCAAGAATATTCCATACGTATATAAAGTGTTTAATCCATGACTAAGTCATTGCTGAAATTTGGTGCTCTTGTGGTCCATATCCATTATGATTTATGTGTCCTTTAATTGCTCCGTACCTGCCCATTTACTTCATGGGGCATGTTCATTGAGGTGAGAAGGGTCAACCCCACTACAATTTAAAAAATTATTTACTTATTACTCTCTCCCGTCCATTTTATTTATTGCGGTTACCAAAAATAATTGAAGAGGAGCCTTAAAACGAAAACAAAAAATATTTTTGTGTGTTTTATAGGTCGTGCGTTCGAGTCGTGTAATTAGTCACTAATACTTGCATCAGAGTAGGCTGTCTATATCTCACTTGTTGGGGTGCGACTTTTTTCGGACCCTGCGTGAATGTGAGATGTTTCGTGCACCGGACTACCTTTTTGTGGTTGCTGAAATAATTGGTCCAAAATATTTGTCATTTTAAAAAATCAAGATAGAGTGAATTTCTTTTCCATATTTTTATAAATGTGGAGAGAGATTAATATGGTGAAAGTAAAAGTAGCATTAAATCGAGATTAAAGAATAAATAAGGATAATTTAGTTAAATTATTCTTGTATTTAGTATTTGCTTAAGGAATGAGAGCTTTGTAGCAACGGTAAAGTTGTATCCGTGTGACCTATAGGTCACACGTCTGAGCCATTTAACAACCATTGATGCTTGCATCAAGGTAGGTAGCCTATAACATACCTCTTGGGATGCCGCCCTCTTCTGGACCCTTCGTGAATGCGGAATACTTCGTGTATTGGGATACATTTCTTTTTGCCATAGTATTTTCTCAAGGGGCACGCAAATGACAAACATGACAAGTAATATGAACCCGAGTGAGTAAGTTTTGTGTGTTATTATGTAAAGAGTTTTATATTATCAATATATTTTATTATTAATGTCAGTTAAATTACTATAATTATGCCTGAATCCTAAGGGAATCGAGTTAAAAGTAGTGGCGCAAGATCCAAAGATCAAGTGATATCTCAATATATTCCATTAAATATTAAAATGCATCTTCTACGTTCATTAGATAACATAAGCTTGTTTTAATCTTAATAAGACTTTTTCTCTGCTGGTTCATGTTATATTAAATGATCCTCTTACGTTGAATTAGTCAGAAGGCACAACTCCATTAAGTAGTGGGACAATAGCCATAACCAACCAGTCAAAAATATCAACCTATTATAGTACCAATTCCTTAAGGTAATCTTAAACTCCATCCACACATAAAAAGTCATATTATTCATCTCATGTGTCCAAATAGAAACAGCCAATTCCTTAATACCAAAAAAGTAATCATCAAAAGGTATTATCACTTTTAGCCCGCGCCAAAAATTATTACATTCGATAGTCAAAAAAATGTATAAAATTTATATAATTTTTGTATATAACATACATAATGTATATATATACAAAAAATATACAAAAATATTTCGGCTATTATTTTGGGAGCAGCTATAAAGTGTTTATTTTTCAAAAAAAAAAAGAATGAGAGAACAATCCCAAGTTTGAACTTTATCAAAGCTCCATTTATCTATAAATAGAGATCAAAACTAAGGAGCCATATAGTAGTATTGTCTTGTTCAATATCAAAAAACCATGGCTAGTCCTAAAACTCATGTTCTTTTCAGTTTTGTGATCTTATGTTTTGCCTTATCTTGTGCTATGGCACACCCTCCATCTAAAGGAGTCAAAGGAGCATATTATCCTTCTTGGGCATTTTCAACTTTTCCACCATCATCTATAGATACTTCTTTTTTCACTCATGTTTACTATGCTTTTCTTGTTCCAAACAACACCACATTTAAATTCGTTATCGACGACGAAACGTCCACTCTCCTCTTCAACTTCACCTCCACCCTCCGATCGAAAAGACCGTCCGTTAAGACGCTTTTTTCGGTCGGTGGAGGGGGCGAAGGACCAGCTAGATTTTCACGGATGGTGTCAACAGCTGCCTCTCGTTTGACTTTTATAAAATCTAGCATAGAAGTAGCTAGAAAGTATAATTTTGATGGAATTGATCTTGATTGGGAATTTCCTCAAAACAAAAAAGACATGGAAAATTTGGCTATTTTATTAGACCAATGGAGGGTTGAGGTAAAAAAAGAATCTTGGACAACAAAAAGGAAACCCCTTTTGATCACAGCAGCTGTGTACTTCTCTGTTGATTTTTTTTTATCTGGTGAATTCAGATCATACCCTGTACCTTCACTTAACAAGAATTTAGATTGGATTAACTTAATGTGCTACGATTATCGCGGATCATGGGACACTTCTGCCACGGGTGCACCAGCTGCATTATTCGACACAAAAAGTAACATTAGTACAAGTTATGGACTAAGGTCATGGATTAAAGCCGGGGCAATAAGAAGCAAATTAATTATGGGATTGCCATTATATGGTAGGACATGGAAATTAAAAGATCCTAATGTACATGGAATTGGTGCACCAGGAATTGGTGTTGGTCCTGGAGATGAAGGAACAATGACATATAGGGAAGTAGAGAAATTTAATGAAGAAAATAATGCTAAGGTTGTATTTGATATTGCAACAGTTTCTACATATTCTGTGGCTGGGAATTCTTGGATTGGATATGATGATACTAGATCTGTTTCAATGAAGATAGGATATGCTCAAGCTCAAAGACTTCGGGGATACTTCTTTTGGGCTGTTGCTGGTGATCTTGATTGGAAAATCTCCAGAACAGGTAACTTGCTTACACTTATTTTTGTAAAGAATTTAACTTATATACGTTGGTAGTGTCATATGTCCTGTCTTTTCACCTTATATACGCTGGCAGTGTCATATGTCCTGTCTTTTCACCTTAGTAGTCCTCTGCCTACTTAGTGTTTCTAAACTAGTCCAACTTCATATCTTTCCGGCGTAAACTGTCAAGATCTTTTACTTTAACTTGTTACAACACGTCCCTTCGGGATGGCCAGTTGTTTTGGAGGGCAATTATCCATACGGATGACCTGAGATTGATCCTTCTCAATGCCTTCTGGGTGGAGCCTGTCACACATAGCTTGCCTAGTGCAGTTTACATCCCTGTGTAGTTTGCAGGCTACTACATAGTGGGGGTTTACCCAGTGCCGCACAAAGTGTTCATTCAAAGGGCAGAGGCTGTAGCGGCTGCGGGTTTTTCTGAGTTCCAAAAAACAAAAATTGTTACAACACATACGTGGATATAGGATATCTATAACATGGGTTCACTACTAAAAACAAAGAGAAATATGTACTTAGCGGGAATTGATCCCTCTTCCTTTGGATAAATAACTCAATATTCAACTAAGTGCAACATACAACCTTTCTGGAGCATGGGGGCCAACAAATAATATTAGATCGTTTCTAGGAAATATGTACATAAAATACCTAGTTTGCTGGAAAGACCATGGGTTCAAGTACACCATACTTTAGGCCTAAATCCGGCCCCGTTACAACTTTTACTCTACTTTCAAGCTATCTTATCATACTTGCTATGGATATTACCAGTTTTTATAGGTATTATATATAACTAATGGGATTAATTGCCTGAAAAATAAGACAGGTCGCCTGCTCATACAAGTTAAAATATGTGATAAGTGCAAAAATTCATTATAATGTCGGTGTATATATATTAAATCCTTCTAGCAAAGATCATGTGGTCTTCTTGCTTCAAATATCTTTATAGGAGTCAAACATATATTAAGATTTTGATTAAGCAAAATAATTAAATTGTTGATTAAGAAGAAATGTTTGAGAATTAAGTGGGAAGAAAGATCTTGCATATAGATTGTTCCTAAGTTGAGATTGATTATATTTCTTAGTTTTTACAGAGAATTTTTTCTTCTTCTTTTTCTTATTATGCAGCTAAACAGTTGTGGATTGCTTCATAAGAGATGAAGGGAAGAAGGCTTCTTCCTTTGCCAACTCTAGCAGCTATTGTTATATATATCGAGATTCTCAAAATTTCTTGGAACTGAATTGATATATGAAATAATGAAAGTGTAATAAAGCTGAGTAGTTTGTTTATGTTGTAGCATCTGTAGTACTATGTACCTTCAGCTAATAAAATTTGTAAGTGTAGAAGAATACAAACTTTAGCTTAGAACTTTTGGACTTATATTATGGATATGTCCTAATAGAAATTGTACTCTAGTTCAACTGTTGTTACAATTTACATTCTGAAATTTCAGTTTTCTGATGGTTTTGATCCATAACTTTCAGTATATTGCAGCTTCCACTGCCTGCAAAAGCTTGTGATTCCTAACAGAAAAATTAAATTTTCCAAACAGAAAGAAAACCAGAAATGCATCAAATACAAACCATAATTCTCAGCAATAATCCAAATGTGAAGTGTAAATAGAAATGAAGGGTATATCAAATAAACTCAATAAACGATCCAATGATCGATGCCTAATCCTGAACGCGCAACTGCATCTCAGATTTCGTCATCCCATGCCATAGAAGCTGAAATCATTGTACACAATCATTAATTCAGTTTCAAATGTTCATACTATAAATAGTAGTATAAATTTGAAAAAGAGGACATATATGTCTAAGTATTTAAGTTCGTAAAGTTGTACCTATAGGTCATGGATTCGAGCTGTGGAAGCAGTCACTAATGCTTGCATTAGGGTAGGCTGTCTACATCACCCGTTGGGGTGGGGGACTTCCCCGACCCTGCATGAATGCGGGATGCCTTATACACCGGACTGTCCTTTTTTTATTTAATTTCGTAAAAGAATTTATAGCATTAAAAAAAGGGACAACCCGATGCACTAACCTCCCGCTATGCACGGGGCTCGGGGAAGGGCCGGACCATATGGGTCTGTTGTACGCAGCCTTACCCTGCATTTCTGCAAGAGGCTGTTTCCACGGCTCAAACCCGTAACCTTCTGGTCACATGTCGACAGCTTTATCGGGTAGTATCATTTAACCTATTATAGGAGGTATTTTTATAAGTTTAGCATTTAATTACTTGCCATAAAGATTTAACTGTAATTACCTTATAAGTGTCCTAATTGTGAATTAGACCGTAAGTGCATAAAACTTAAACTGAATGTCTAAAAGTGGAAGAACTTTAGGAATTTTACCTGCTCTAGAAAGAGTCCAGTTGCTGTCATAGCCAAGTGCCCAGAAAAAGTAACCACCAATTCCCTGAGTCTTAGCATACTTAATCTTGGCTTTGATGGAATTAATATCATCATATCCAATCCAATTTGTTCCAGCATATGAATATGTTGAAACTGTTTCATTATTATATACTATAGTGGCATTGTTTTCTGAATTGAATGTTACTATATTATTATATGACATTTCTCCTTGAGTTCCAGGACCAATTCCTACTGCAGAAGCTCCAATTCTATGATCATTTGGATCCTTCAATTTCCATGTCTTTCCGAATAAGGGAATTCCCATTACTAGCTTTGTTGAAGGAACCCCATTTTGTTTCCAGGCTGAAATTCCATAACTGGTGCTAATATTGCTAGACTTATCGTATAACAAGGCCGGAGCACCAGTCACTGAAGTATCCCACGAGCCCTTGTAATTGTAGCACATGGGGTTCAAGAAATCAAGATAGTTTTTTAGAGCTTCTCTAGGATAAAATGTACCTGATAAGAGAGGATCAGGAGAGAAGGAAACAGCGGCAGATAGGATGAGTGGAGGTCTAGAGGAAGTTAATGACTCTATGCTGATGGCGAGACGCCATTCTTTTAATAGTAATGCTAGATTGTGCATGTTTTCTGATTTGGTTGGGAATTCCCAATCAAGATCAAGGCCATCAAAGCCACACTTTCGGGCTACATCGATCGTTGATTTGATGAATGCAGCACGATTATCGTGGCAACTCATCATACTGGGGAGAATCGGAGAACCTGTATCTCCTCCTATCGACAACATGGTCTTTGTTGCAGGGCTCTGAGAATGGATTGTAGCCGTGAAGTTAATCATTGATTGCTCGTCAGCTTGGCTTACGTTCAACTGGAATGATGAATTATCAGGCACAGCAAACGCGTAGAAAATGTGGGTGAAATATTCAGTAGGGATGCTTGATGAAGGAACCGTTTCAGCTAGCCATGAAAGCCAGTATGCACCTTTGATGCCAGAAGCAGCAGGCGTAGGTCCTGGTGCGGGAACAGGCATACCATGATATGGCACTGGGGCAGGAACTGGAGGCATGGATAGTGGAATAGGAGCTGGAGCTGGAGGCATGATTGGTGGACTAGAGACGGGAATTGAAGGCATAGATGGTGAAGGTGGAGTAGAGTAGGGAACCGAAGGCGCGGATGGTGGACAGGAAGCTGGAACCGGAGGCATAGATGGTGAAATAGAGGGAGGTATTAGAGGCATGTAAGGTGGAATAGTGCCTGGAAATGGAGGCAGGGATGGTACAGGGAAAATTGGAATGAAAAGTGGGGACGGTGGACTAGTGCTTGGGATTGCAGGCACGGATGGTACTGGGAAGGCTGGAACTAGAGGTGTGGACGGTGAAATAGGCGAGCCTGGATATGTAGGCACGATCGGTACAGGGAAGCTTGGAATTACAGGTGAGGACGGTGAACTAGGCGAGCCTGGAATTGCAGGCACGGATGGTACTGGGAAGCCCGGAACTAGGGGCGTGGATGGTGAACTAGGGGATCCTGGAAATGTAGGCACGATTGGTACATGAAAACCTGGAATTACAGGCGAGGACGGTGAGCTAGGCGAGCCTGGAAATGTAGGCACGATTGGTACAGGGAAGCCTGGAATTACAGGCGAGGACGGAGAACTAGGCAAGCCTGGAATCACAGGCACGGATGGTACAGGAAAGCCTGGAGCTAGAGGCGTGGACGGTGGACTAGTGCTTGGAAATGGAGGCAAGGATGGTATATGAAACTCGGGAGCGAAAGGCAGTGGAAATACAGGGAGTGGACCAGACAAGGACGAAGGAGACACTGAAACAGGAGCTGAAACATAACGAGATGCAAAACACACTTGGAATTTAGCACCAGCTACAAGAAAAATAACCAAAAAAGTTGACAAGATTTTAGGAATAGCCATCTTTTATTATCTAGTCACTCTTTCTTCACCAGCAACAACATAAAATGAGATATATATATATATAACTAAAGCAAGATTGGAAAATAAGAATAGGAAATGCTATCTTTGGTAGGTTGCCAAAGTACAAATATTTTTCTTGAATATAACTACATTGTCTGTTTGTATTTTCTTATGATATTTACGTAAATGTAACAATGTTAAACTTCTGATTGTATCGATATCTCTATGTAAAGTAAAAGTTTATTCGAATTTGATTTTGGATCTTTACACGTCGATGTAAAATTCTGCAAACATAAGTTTATTCTAATTTGATTTTGGATAATCCTAGGCCTGCTTTATCATGGTTGGTAGTAATTTTTCAATTCATTCTCAAAGCTCGAAAGTCAAACCCGAGACCTCGGCTTAAGAGCGAAAAAAAATCCATTTCTTTTGTTTTTACTTTCACATTCATGTCCAGATAATTAAAGGGATAAAACCTCATTAAATAGTAACAATATCCAAAAATAAAGGGATTAAACCTCATTAACTAGTAATAATAACAAGATAATTAAAGGGATGAAACCTCATTAAATAGTAATTGATCATTAACTCTATATAAACTAACCTGATGTTTCATCTTCTGATTATCAAAAAATCCCTTTTTTGAGGATAAACAAATAAGATGGAATATTCTTTGCCTTTGTTTAAAGTTCTGTTTCTCCTAATGTTGTTTTTCATGGGCAATTCAGGTATTTTAGTCTTTTCGTCTTCAAATAATAAATCAATCAATCAACTATGTCTCAATTCAAATTTTGATGATTTTGAATCCTTTATATCAATTCCGCTCTCTTCGAATTCATGCACTATTCAAAATAACATCAATTTAGTTTTCTTTTTATCTTTAATGCAATAATATTTAGTCACATAAACTTCTATGGTTTATTTTAGGCTACAAGCCAGTATTTTAAAAGGCTTTTTGGGGACTCCCTCGAGGCTCGCCTCGGGCGGAGCACTATCAAAACGCCTTGAGACTCATGTGTGGGGCTTAGTTTTGTGAGGCTTACACTCCTAAACGCCCGACTGTGCGCCCTAAACACGCCTAACGATCAAGACTCGCCCAACAGTTCCTATGCAAATTATGTGTTGAATTCACTAATTTGCATTGTTGACTCTCAAAATTCTTTAATAAATGGATGATTAAAGTTCTTTTTATCTATAGGAATATAAAAATTGTGAATAACACAAATAACAAACTATAGTATTGCATATTTACTAATTGAGAACATCATGAATGTGAATATCATTTAAATATTTCTTCTAAAAATAGATAACCAAAATTTATATCTTTACTTAATAGATCTTCACGTCGTAGTTCTATGTCTCTCAAAATTATCATATATTTCTTATTTTACTAGTTAAAAATTATTTTATATTTACTCATGAAGGAGTAATATTTTAAATTACAGCGTTGATAAAATTATTGAGTATTTACTTTTAAAGGGTCAAATATGCAGTTTGATAATATTTTTCAAGAAATTATAATTTTAATTATTTGAAAGTAAAGAGGTTGTAGTTAATTTATATTTCATAGTAACTTTAACAATATTGTATTATTTATATTTCTAAAACATGCTAAATATTTTATTTTATATGAGTTTCTTTAATTCTTTTTAGTTTTCTTGAACTTATAATGTATCGTTTATATTTTTATTGTATTATAATATTATATTATTCATTCATAAATTAAAAAATTAAAGATCCGTGGGACTTACGCCCTATGTTTCGAGGCTTTTGCCTCTCCCCATATAAAGTAAAACGTCTCGTCGCACGCTCTCGCCTTTTAAAACAGTGCTACAAGCTTCAACGGTCTTCCTTTATTTTTTAAGCTTCGTGTTTAGTCAAACACATTCATATATTATTAGTACGGAGAGAGTATATTAATTTCATAAAAATAAAGTTTGAAAATAATAAAAAAGAAACAAAAAGGACGAAGATCTTTTTTATATATTATTTATTTCATATTATTTTATTTTATTTTTTTGGTTATTACAGAGGCAAAGATTTGTGTTGAATTAAGCCATAAATTTAAAGGGGTGTGTCTAAACTGGGACAAGTGTAACGATGCCTGCAAAAGCGAGGGTTTCCTTCTTGGAAAGTGCACTCTCTATGGCTTCCCACGCCATTGCTACTGCCAAAAGCCATGTTTTCTCAATTATAATTATCATCTTCCTTAATCAATTTTTTTTTTCTTTTTTATTAATGTTTATGAGGCTTAAACTAAATACTTAGCCTCTAATTAACCTAATGTATCCTTTGATGTTCAATTATACAATAGTATTTGGGAATCTTTTATATTACATTTTACTCCCTTTATCTCTTCGACGTACACCACTTGAGCCGGAGTGTGTCCACCCCTATTTTTTTTTTCTTTTATTAGAATTAGAATTAAAAAGGTAATAGGGGTGGAGCCATTGCTTAAGTGATATCACGTGACACCGTTTTGTTAAAGTTTTTTAAAATATAGATATATAGATAATAAGCAAAATAAAAATATTGGAAATAAATTACGAGCCGGTAGGTATTGGTACAACGTACAGGGCATTGTTGAACCAATAACATAGTTATATGCAAGAAGGAATTTAACTCAAATGAAACAAACAAATAAGTTACTACTGCAAATTAAAATCTATGTGAAAACAAACATTGTTCCCTGATTTCCTTGAGAGTTCTTTTTTTCTTTATCCACTCGGTATTTGATTTGGGACTCGAAATCAAAACCTCTAGATAACAAATTTAGGAGGCAAACATTAGCCGATTTAGCCCATAATTAGGACCCGTTTGGCCATAAAAAAATTTAACTATTTTTGAAAAAATATCACTTTTTTCGAAATCAATATTTGGCCATAAAGTTTTCAATTTTCACTTGAAAATAAATTTTGAAATTTTTCGAAAATTAAAAAAACTCAAAAAAGTTGTTTTCAAAATTCACTCCAGATCATTCACAAAAATCTAAAAACAACCCAAAATTGTATTCATATCCAAACACAACTCTAATTTTTAAATATTATTTTTACTTAAAAAATATTTTACAATTTTCCGGAATTTTAAGATTCTTATGTCCATACGCCCACTTAATTTTCTCACCCACTTAAGATTCTTGCACAACCCTCTATCACACCTCCTGAGGAGGTACATCGTTGTTGGACTTCGCTAAGGCTTTTGGGTTGGTGATTGCAAACTCTAGCTTTCGGAAGAGGGAAGGACATTTGGTTACTTTTCAAAATGCGGTGGCGAAGACCCAGATTGACTATCTCCTCCTCAGGAGGTGTGACAGAGGGTTGTGCAAGGATTGTAAGGTGATTCCGGGTGAGATACTCGTGATGCAGCATAGGCTCTTGGTGATGGACGTTGGTATTATGTTGAAGAGGAGGAAAAGGTCTACTCGAGGAAGACCGAGAATCAGGTGGGGAGCCTTAACTAAGGATAAAGCCCAAGCGTTGGAGGGGCGGTTATTGGCT